>JANHFN010000881.1:100266-121735 GCA_032468175.1 Toxicocalamus goodenoughensis | reverse complement strand
ACTCATGAAAGACCTATAGGTTCCCCACTTCTGCTTTAGAGTGAATGTATCTCATGGCTGCCAATGTTTTAAAAAGAGAAATAAGGAAATTGCAATTTCAACACCCCTTGCACAGCCCCCAATCCATATCTTTTGCTCCTGTTTTCAAAGACAGTGTTCGGCCTCTTAGTGGGATGGCCTTTGTCTAAGATGCAACCAAGTGAAATAGCCACATCATTATTATTTTATCGTTTCTTTGTAATGTTTATGTCCAGAAGGCAGCAATAGGAAAGGATTCAAAGAGCCACATCCCAATTTTGATGGGACTAAGTTGGTAGTGATGATGGTGACGAAGGAGGAAGAAATACAGGCAGTCCTTGATTTACAACGATTTGTTTGAAGTTACAACAGTGCTGAAAAAAAGGACTTGTGACCTGTTTTGACATTTACATCTTATTGCCTTATTTTACTGCACCAAAGGAGTCAGAAGTCAATACATTTTTTTCTGTTTTCTCCTTGCTTTCCCCCACTATCCCCTTCCCTTTTCCTTTTCCTAACTTCCCTACAACTTGCCTAACGTATTTACATTTGTATTTTCTTTGTATGCTATATTATAATATAAACTAATAGAAAAATCACTTAAAAATACTGTTGCAGCATCTCCATGGTCAAGTGATTAAAATCCAGGCACTTGGCAACTGGCTCATATTTATGACAGTGGTGGGATTCAATTTTTTTTTACTACCAGTTCTTTGGGCATGTCTTGGTGGGCGTGTCTTGGTGGGCGTGGCAGGGGAAGGTTACTGCAAAATCCCTATTCCCTCCTCACCTCACTAACCTGCTTTCCAGCTCCATTCTCCTGTGCAGGGCAACAAAACAGACCCAGCCGATCAGCTGGGACTCGGGAGGCAGAGAATAGATGGGGGTGGGGCCAGTCAGAGGTGGTATTTGCCGTTTGTCTGAACTATTCAAAATTTCCGCTACCGGTTCTCCAGAACTGATCAGAACCTGCTGAATACCCCCTCTGATTTATGACATATGCAGTGTCCTTTGTTCATGGGATCAGCTTTTGGGACCTTCTGACAAGCAAAGTGAATGAGGAAACCAGATTTACTTAACGGTTGTTAAGTAACTTAACAGGTAATTCGCTTAACAACTGAAGCAAGAAAGGTTGTAAAATGGAGCAAAACTCACTTAACACTTGTCTTTTTTAGCAACAGAAAATTTGGGCTCAGTTGTGGTTGTAAGTCAAGGACTGCCAGCACATTCACCTTTTCTTGCATGCTTCAGGCATGGGTTGCACACAGAATGCTTGACATGCTCTGAATCATAGTATCGCTTGTGTTGTGTTGTGCAGCTGGTGCAGACGGCAATGGAATCGGACAGTGTGAAAGAACGGGGACCAGTCCGAGAGTCTGGAGAGGACTCGGACGAGGGTCCTGCATCCGATGCAGAGATAGGGCCAGGACCATCTGGGAGTGGGGTGCTGCCTCCAGAGCCTTCGGAGTCTGGCAGCAGCGAGGTACAGGACCCAGGGGAGCCTGTTCCCATGCGCAGAGCTGCCAGAAGGCAAGAGCAACTGAAACAAAAGGGGTGACTCGGGAGTAAGGCAAGGGGGGGTGATTGCTCCTCCCATAAGGTATAAAAGTCAGGCCAAGATGCTGAAACCTTTGCAGGAAGCAAAGTAGTTCGATTGGTTCAGAGTCATCCTTGAAGCTCTTCGTAGTTTGGTTGGGTTTTTTTGTACTTCAGTTGGTTTCTTTTCTAGTTCATTTGATACTTCTGTTTTTGGCAGCACTTCACAGAACTGAAAGGTGTGTGCTTATCTCGGGGGACTGTTTAAGATTAATTCTGGCTGAGAATGAAAACAATTTTCAGCGTTGCAATAAAATAAGTCTTGTTTTTACAATACGTTTGTGCATGATTATGGTTTACGAAGCCTGAGTCAGAACAGCTTGGAATGACAGTTCCATTTGGTGTCATTATGTGGAGCGATAAAGCTCTGAGGTTTTCTTTTGCTGGATTCCTTTATCCACTCCCACTCCCTGTTCACCATTTTACATGAAATCTCTGGGCGTGGTCCTCTGTCACCATGGGGTGAAGTTATCATCAACACATTAATGACAGTTGCTTATTATCTTCTTCCTGTGGTATCTGGATGGAACTCAACTCTAGCAAGCCTGAGTGGCTGTGGATTATAGGACTAAACCTATCCACGTAGTCTTTAACTTACAACAGTTCACTTAGTGACCATTTGAAGTTAAAACCGGCACAGAAAAAAGTGACTTATGACCATTTTTCACACTTACAACCATTGCAGCATTTCCCCATGGTCATGTGATTAGATGTTTGACAACTGATTCACATTTATGATGGTTGCAGGGTTCCTGTGTCATGTGATCCTCTTTTGCATCCTTCTGACAAGCCAAGTCCATGGAGAAATCAGATTCACTTAAACAACCGAGTTACTAAGTTAACAACTACAGTGATTCAAATAACAGATAATCAGAGTTGGAAAGGACTTTGTAGGTCATCTAGTCCAACCCCCCCGCCCAAGCAGGAGACCCTATAGCATTTCTGACAAATGGCAGTCCAATCTCTTCTTGAAAGTCTCAAGTGATGGCGCTCCCACAATTTTTGAAGGCAAAGCTGTTCCACTGGTTGATTGTTCTCAATAGCAGGAAGTTTCTCCTTATTCCCAGGTTAAATCTCTCCTTGTTCAGTTTCCATCCATTATTCCTTGTCTGGCCTTCGGGTGCTTTAGAAAATAGATTGACTCCTTCCTCTCTGTGGCAGCCCTTCCAATATTGGAGCACTGCTCTGATGCCTCATAATTCACATAACAAACCTGGCAAGGAACGTCTAAAATAGGGCAAAACTCACTGAACGAATTTCTGACTTATCCACATAAATTCACAATTGGGTTCAATTGTGGTCATGAGTTGAGGACTGCCTAGACTGGGGACTTTTCATTTTTAATTCTGAATAGAGGAATAGACTCTGGCAGGCAAAACTGGCACGTAGGTTGAGGGGTCCCCTTGGATTCTTGCTGCTGCTTTAGGAGCAGGCACCCTTTGCACACTGGTTGTGTTGGTTCCTGGATCAGAAGTCTCCCCCTCTCTCTAGTTAAGCTCACTCATGCCTTCATCACTTCCCATTTGAATTGTGGCAAAGCGGTCTACTTGGGGCTGCCCTTAAAGATCATGTGGAAGTTGTAATTGGTCCAGAATGAGTGTCATGCCCCTGATGGAGACTGACTCTGAGGGAGAGGAAGAACAGCCCACAGGGAGTGGAAGTGTGGCTCCAGAGGTTGTGGAGGAGGCTGGGGAAGGGCAGTGGCTGGCTGAGCAGTCAGAGGAGGACCCAGGCCCATCCCCTATACATCCTAGGGCACACAGGGAGGAGAGGATAAGGGAGAGACGTGGTCTCCTCGGGAGGAGAGGGCCTTGATCCTCTTCATGGGCTGCAGGTGTGACAACTGAATAAGAGTTTGGACCTGCATGCTGGCAAACGCTGGGAACAAAGCGTGTAAATATCTCTAGTTTATAGTTCCTCTCTGAGTTTGGCATCCTTCTCAGTGTGTGTTATCTGTGGACATCCTCCAGCGCTTATCTTGCCTGGTTTGTGTTGCTTTTTGACTTCTTCGTGTAACTGTGTAGGAGTTTTTTGTCTTCCATCAAAGATATTCTGAGCTTGGAAGCAAACTGAAGGGAATAAAAGGGGCTTCACCTGTTTTCTATGACTGTGTTTTGTATCCCACCCTGGGTCAATCACAGGAGGTTAAAAAAACAAATCAAAACACTTTACTTGAGGAACTATGTTGACTTATCTTTAATAAGGCCACAAGGTCATGTAACTGAAGGCTAAGGTAGGTTCAAATGAGCGATGTGATGGTTTTGTTCTACAATTTTTTTGCACAACTAGCAAATGCTTTGGCAACAGGAATCAACAAACATTACTAAAATAAATCTGTGATGTTCCACATGCCAGCTAATAATGTAATGTACGAAACACATTCACAGGCGCTGAATTCAAGAACTTTTAAAATAAAACACTCTTGGCAAATCTGAAGAATATCCACACTAACGAGCCACTTACGGAGACCCCAAACACTAATGAAAAAACTGCAACTACACTACCCAAAGCATCACTATTATTTTGTTGTACAGCATTCTTTTCCAACCTAATGCTCTCCAAATATGCTGGGGTTGCAACTCCCAGAATTCCTGTCTCCCCAGGCTGGGAAAAGCTATATGTTGATTCCCACAGAATGACAGTAAGATCCAACTGGTTTGGCAAGCAGCCCATAAAAACTAGGTATGCAGCTTACAATATATTCTAAAGCCTTTGCAATGTGCTGATGTTCTTCAGCAAACAAACTCCTGCCCTGATGGTACAAAAGATTGAAAACCACTGTTCAACTTTATTATCATTATTCTGTTGGAAAACTGGGTCAGGCCCAAATCACAACTGTTCATTAAGCTAATAGCACTTCTTTGACTGCTGCTAGAGATCCACAAAATCTTTCCACTTAAAGAGTTTTCCCATATATTAAATGAATGAGTGTCATGTTCCAGGAAACAGATGCCAAACCAATTCATTTTTTAAAAAAAAAAAGCCTTTCTTACTTATTCATATACTTCAGTAAAACTCAAGATGGGACTTTAGAGTACATGTCCAAAAGTCTTATGCCTGTTCCAGACAAATGGGGGCTACAACATATATGATATAATCAATCTTTGAAACTGCAAATAAAGGATTACAGAAAATGAAGTGTTTATTTTAGTGCATGAATTTCGTTAGTTTATGCATGACTCTGTTATTTTATTCACTTGATATACTGCTGACAATGACATTAGAAAAATTCGTTTTCCAACATCTATGGAGATATTCCAAACCTCCACAATTATTCTTACTTACTGAAATGTCCAAAAAAGTATGACAAATCATAAAAATGGGTTGTTTTGACCTCTCTTTCCCTTTTCTTTCCCATTTCCCCCCCTCATGCTATTTTGTAAAACTTCTGTCCCATATATTTCTTTCTCTTGCTATCTCTGCCTCCCATTTCCATGCTCTGTTCCTTATTTTTTTTCTGAATACTTGTCAATTTTAGTTAATTCCTGTGGATGTCTATGGAGAATCTCTGTGATCTACATCATGGTTGTCCCATATTTTTTCAAAAGGCAATTGGACTGTTTTTTCTTGAAGACCTTTCACTTATCATCCAAGAAGATGCCTTCATTTCACTTGCCCACTGCAACACCACTTTCCTGAAGATATTTAAGTAGTTATTAAGTATTTACAATTGTTGTAAGTATAAATATAAAATAACCTCTTGCTCCGTGGTTACAGCTTTGTTTGCATTTTCTCTATAATCTATTATTTTTATGCAAATTCTCAAAATTATATATGATCTTTTCCTCCCACAAAACATCACTAAATTTGGACAGCTTCCGGTTTCTAATTAAAGCAATCAATTTGGCCATCTCAGTAAGTTCCATCATCTTCTTTGTCTTTTGGGGGGTTACAATGGGGGACATGTGTGTGTGTGTGTGTGTGTGTAAATCAATTCCTACAGAGAATCTTTTTCTATTCCACCCAGGGAGAACCACCGCAACGGAGGACAATGGACAGATTTCAATTTGTATTGGTGCCAATGAGAATATTAGAGTGAGCTAATCCAGATTAATGAAAGTAAATTAAAGAAAGGAAAGGAAAACATTTGTAACAAACATTACTGAGATATTCCTTAGCATATTTGAAATATCATGCCTTTTCTTCTTTTCTATAACTAGGAACATGATGAAGCTGAACACCTTTGGCCTAAAATAGAGGAGTTTAATCTCTATGTTACATGCGTGGGTCACAATCCAGAAGTGGGCTGCCAGCAATTAAAGAGACAGATTGCAGAGCTGATACCTTCCTTGAGGGGAGGGAAGTGTTGGTCTTTTTAAAATTCTGTATCTGTGAACCTTGGAATATAAAGAACCATTCTCTTTCTGCAGACACGCTCCCCAGGAATTTCCAAAGTACCAACTTTACATACTAGTTGCTACATTTGCAAGCATTTGGGTCTTCAATTGCAGCCTTCATGCTTTATTGAGAATTTGCTGACAGATTCCAATTTTATGAGGGGCTGTGAAGGGAATTAAAATGGTATTTAGTGGGGATGGAGACAGACTGCGGCTAAAACTCAACTAATTTGAACACACAATAAAAGCAGGGGAGAAATGCATTTGAATGGATTTTGGCAAGGTGTGGATGACAGGAATAAAAAGTGACGCGTAGTGTAACTAACTTGGGCAGAATGTAAGAAAGTAACTCCAATCATGGGATGCTCTGAAGTGTTAGATGTAAGGATGGTGCCCGTGAACAGAGCATTTGGTGCCTTTCTTCCACCAAATTGCCTTGGTAGGTTTACTTGGTAATGGCAGCAATATTAAAAATCAAAAACTTATTACAGATTTTCTAAACCAGTTTAAAAAATACGACAGTAATTCCAAATTGGATGTAATGGGTAGCCTCTTGCCTTCTCACTTGCAACATATTGAATGTGGAAGTCAATCAAGTCACTACTCTTCAACATTACACTTGGTAAAAAGCTAAGTGGCTAAAAATCATTGAACAGGGAGACATACTGGCTCTTCATGTAAGCTGACAAAATGAGAAAACAATTTTCAAAAAAGCCATGTTGAAATTAGTGGAAAACTACACCACTAAATCATCAGACTTGGCCTTGTGAATCCAGATTTAAATCTGGATTTGAATCTAGATGTGAATCTAGAAGCAAATCTGTTGAGAAAGCAAAAAGAATGGTGACTGAGTTGGAATAGATTTTCGTGACACACACTTGACAACATCCAACTGCAGTACAAATATTTGGCAAAGCCTAAAATAACCCCTGTTTATATGGCAGCCGGTCTTTTTGATTGCAAAGACAAGAGTGAGGCCCGTCTGTCCTCCATTCTTAGCAAGAACTATATATATAAAAGTCAAGTGTTTCATGTGATACAAGTTTCATGTGATACAAGGCTACCCTAACAGCCGACTTCATCCAAGTTCGGTAACTAATGAATTATCAACACTGATAAACACAGGAAATGTATTCATTGCTATTTAGGATAATTTACTTTGTTTAGAAAGTCTTATTAGCAGCTTTGTTTATATATTTGTTTGTGTTGAGATGAATGTTTGTTGCCCTAGATTTTTAAGTTTTAAATATTTAGTTTCTAATTGGATTGCAAAAATTAATGAAAGATAGACTGTGCAGCATGACAAAATTATTTCCAAATATGTTGGGAGAGGAGTATGCTGAAACTTTTTCATCTGCTCTGCTGGTTTTCTCGCTATTATTATTGATCTTTTTCATTTTTACTGATCGATGTTTCTCTAGATTCAACTTGCTCAGGCTAAAGTTAGAAACAGGAAAACAGAGTATAAATATCAAACTATGAACGGAACTTTATGCTGGGAAGGAGGAAGGTCTAGGAGTACATCAGCATTTAGGATCTAAGTGTTACAATCCATAAATTCATACAATTCTGTATGTTTTCTTAACTTTTACTGGATTCTTTCAGGATTACAGAAATATAAGATTTAGGCAGATACATTTCCCCATGCTCAGAGATGGTATTTGCTGGTTCTCTGAACTACTCAAAATTTCTGCTACCAGTTCTTCAGAACTGGTCAGAACCTGCTGAATCCCACCCTCTGCTATTTAATTTCCCGATACAAAATAGACCGTTCAACATTTTTTGAGAATTTTGTTAGAAAATTCCCAACTAGAATGAAGGGTGGAGAAGGACTCTTCCCCTTGATCCCTCTAATTCCTAGAAGGGCTACTAAAATAAATCTGATAGGGGAGAAAAACTTACTGGTGTCAGTAAATACGAACTATGAGCCAATGCTCTAAGCATTCTTTGTTCTGGAAGGTATAACTTTTTCAGAAGGGAGTGAAAGCAGCATGAAACATGCCTTTCCTTTCCTCTATAGGAGTGTAAGCCACTTCTGCCTCCAAATATGGGCTTTGATACCTAGTAGACAAACAGGAGCATCACATTTTGAATTTCTCTTGTAGAAACATTTCATTTTATGTTATAATTTGAAGCCTAACACACCTTTAACATTTTTGCAAAATGTTCATCATTGACCAATAAAAATTCAATCAATGAAATAAACCACACAAAACTATCCCAACAAGAAGAATTAGCAACCTTTTGTGGGCAAAACTTACACATAATATGGCAAAATATTGTTACTTTTAGCGAAATAAATTTATCTTGATTATTTAACAGTGCAGATAAAAACTATCAGAGTGCCCTGTAGTTTTAGATTAAAAAAGGAATAAATGTTTGCTGTTTTATCGACACACTTACTGTCTTGTATATTAATGGAAAATTATGCAATTTTTGCATATAACCTCAAATAAGATTGTGAGGACTTCCAATTTAGCTTCACTATTTGACTTGACTGCTTCAGTCATGTAATAATCATCCTTTCCTTTTCACAAAATTTATTTTTATTTATTTGTCAAGCGATTATAAGAAAACAGGTATAAATATAAACATAGTTATGAATATATGAAATGGATACATATAAGAAAAATAAAAATAAACAATAGGAAATCTGGAAGAAAACTCTGTAGAGAAATAACATTAACTATAACTGGATCCAGAAGAATAAGTATTTAAATGCACCAGAGTAGAGACAAATTGTACCACAAAAATTAGTATGCATCTGTAAATTCACTCAGTGAACATTAAGGCAATAATACAAACAAGGAAATTATGCTCTGTGGATTTGTAACTAACATAACATCAATGGTGCTTTAGCATAGCAATCCCTAAAGGGAAAGTCAAGCTGAATAAGTGTGTAGAGGATGTTTTTGTCTTTGTGGAAACTGAGAATTTATGCATGCTGGAGTTGAGCTTATTACCCTATTTGCTTCATTTTATTTCCATTTGGTTCATGCTTTTGCATATAATGATGGAAAATGTGTAATTCATATATTATGTAGCAGATGGGATGTTAAATCTGAATATAGAAGTTGTCTCTTCCACAAAATTAACTTGAAAAGGCCTTAATAGTTTTATCTGTAAATGTAAACTTTCTTATCAATTGTTATGTGAATAAAACGTTACTTACTCTAGCCTCAAGATACAAAATAAATAAAACGTGGACATATGACATAACAAAGCAAAAGTCATCCCTTTAGGTTTACAATTTTCTCTGTCAACTACTTCACTTTAAACCAAATGAATTCTTTTTTGGGGGGGGTCTTGACCTGTTTCTATGTCAGAGAAATCTAAAGAGACCTTAGTATTAAGAAGATTGTTCTAATGCTTCATATAGACCTTGTTCCTCTGCATAGGAAATGCAGACTGAATTTAAAAAAAACTATCTTTAATTTACATTGATAGAAGAGACATGTTGGTAAAATCAATGTGTTTATATTTTAGATACGTCCAAAAGTTAGTATCTAAAATATTCCCAAGTTAATGTATATAATAAAGAATTAATAGGTACAGAGAGCCAAGCAATGTTTGCTAGCCTTCTTAGTATACAGTAGTAAGATTTTATTTTTAAAAGCTATGGTAAATCTACAGTAACCTTTTATCTTTGAAGTGGTTTTGTCCAAGAGGGGGAAAAAAAATCAACTTTTTTTTAACATAAGCAGGTTTCTGAAGATGACAGGTGAGCCTGCTAATACTCCTTTTATGGTCTTCTGCATACTCCTCTCAAACTTCAAGGCAGATTTTAGGAGGCAGCTAATATACCGAGACAAACTTGAAAAGGATCTCTCTTCTCCCCTCCCCCCTTACTTTCTTTCTTCCCAAAGCAAAAGAGGAGGCAGCATCAGTGGATGACATGCAGTGTCTTGGCAGAGAAATTGTCTCAGCTGGATTGGTTGGTGTTAACTTCTAAGGAGCTTTGCATGTCTTTGGCCAGAGCCATGGAGCTGCCAGGTGCAGCAAATCCCCTTAGATGAGTTTCAGGCTTTAAGCTCCCTGCAAAGAGAGAGTCTACATTTCTGAGAGATCTGATGTGGGAGATTTTTGGCTCAAATTGCAGACAGTCAGTTCAATGTGAATCTTAGCCAGCTCACTCTAATTTAGTAGACATTTTAAAAGGGAAATGAGGAGGGGGGAAGAAGAGAAAGGTGAATTTCAGAAACGTTCACTGGCCATCTGCTTTCATTCAATTCATAGATGCTTTGAACCATGCAGAAAACATGGTAAAATTCAGAGAATGCCTAATTATAAGCAATGCTTATGTACGGGCCGTCTAGAGTGATACAAGTGTTTGTATCCTGTTTACGTAGCTGAGATGAGATGGATGAAAAGCACTGAGGTTAAGAGAGTTTATGTAATGCTCAAAAGCCTGAAACAGATAGGAACCAAAAAAAACAACAACCTGCAACCATTGCAACTTAATTGTGCTGCTGCATTTGATATCACTTAAATCAGGCTGGGAAAGGTGTAGAAATGGACAACTAAAACGATCAGATTTGGCACTACTCTTCTAATTAGAAAAGATTAAGAGGTGTTACTTTGGGGGTGATGCTAGTAGGAAACCTGAAGGAAACGTACAATTTTAAGGACAGGTCCAATGCATTACTACTAATGGAACAAACTATACAGTACTAACAAAAATCACAGAGAAATACTTGCTTCAATAGGACAGGCTCAATCACTTTCTTCTCCTTATGAGCTTCCCAGAGAAATCTGTTCTAGAGATGATATGCAGGCCATTGGGAATCCTTGTGCAAATTCAGGGCATATCTTTTGCATTTTATGCAGGACTGGTGACCTGTGGCCACAGTCTGAGTCATAAGCAGGAGTATAATAGCCATTCACTATTTTAGAGAGTTATCCCTGATCTCACTGTGCCAGAAACAGCAGTAAGAACCATTTCAACTTTATTGACAATTCCCATAGGAAGCCCTGTAAAATTGCAAAAGGTAGATGTGCTTCAGGATAGTTAAACCAAGCTTTTTGTTGCTTTTAATTGCTAGTTCATATCTGTTTTGCTTTCTTACTTGAAAATACAAAATTGATGCAAATGAAGGTGTTGAGCATCTGGCAAGCCACAAGCAATTTCTGACATATCTTAAACTGTGGAGATCCCTCTTAAACACACACTGAGATGTCTTCCAGTAAACTCTTGAATGCTGGCACAAGGGGCCTTTGTATACATCTATTGAAGACCTGCAGCAACCTTTCCAAATTTGTTGCAAGAGGACAGCCCCCATTACCCCAGCTGGCCTCCTGGGCCTCTTAATGCCATACATTTGTTCTAGGGAACCAACTTAGGATAATTAAGGCAAATACAAGGCCATACAGAGCACCCCTCTTGGCAGGCTGGAATCAAAGGGTGAACAAACCTTGATGCTTTCCATCTTTATCCTCTCTCCTCCCAAAGTTAAGGCATATCTCAAAGAAAAATATGCTAATGTTAATTCCCATTGCTGTTCCTAATACACACAGCTCCAGGTTTTACACCAGCTATAGAATAAGTTTTGGAAACACAGGATTCTGAGGGCACGTGCATCTATAAAACTCTTAAACTTGACAGCTTTAAGACTTGTGGGCTTCAACTCCCAGAATTCCTCCTCCAGTCGTGTTAGTTCAGGAATTCTGGGAGTTGAAGTCCACAAGTCTTAAACTTGCCAAGTTTGGAGATCCTTGTCTTAAAGTCTCTAACCAGAACTGTATTTCAGGCATTATTTAAAAGAGAGAAAGTTGTCACCTATCATTTTCAGTATTTTTTTTTTAGCCCTTGATCTACAGATGTCAAAGTCTTGTCAAAACTTAAGCTTTGTTTATTCTATGTCACAAGAAATATCCACATAAAACCAGTACTGGTGGGAACTTCCCCAAAACCTAGCTTCCAGCCACAGCCAACCCTAGGAAACACAGATTTCTGGTACACGCATTTCCAAGTATATTTCAAAAGGGAAAGGGTGGCGCCCCTTTGATTTTCAAATAAATTACAGATTTCCTTCAGTTTTTGTTCTGACAGCTCTGGCTATGTCATTTTATATCACACAAACTTAACTTTCTACATTCAGCAGTGGAAGGATTTTGTTTATTTCTTATATGTATTAACTTGTCATAGCCCAAGGGTCTCCTGAATAAACTTGAATGGTATATAAAGTTTGTAATAGCTTTTGAAGTTATTAAGAAACTGAGCAAGTAACAGAAAACTCTTCCTTGCATGTTTAGAAGATTTTGTTAGAAAGCAGAAGGAAGAAAAATTAAAAGGGGAAAAATCCCTTGGAAGCCACTGCATTCCAAATTTTTATTAGAAGTGTTTGCAATACACAGCCTACTGAATAGAAATGAGTGTAATAGAAAATTTTACAGTACATCTACCTTTTATTTTTTTAATATTTATTACACAAATATTGCCTACCAAAATATATTTAATTTCTGAACTCTTGAAGAATTACCGTGTGCCCAAAGTCTACCAATTTTACTTCTGGAAGGTTTTGATCACCATTTATACCCAATTCTATATTAGTTTGTGGAGTTTAAGGCCACTATTTTAATGGACTTCAGTATCTCCAAATGTTGATGAACTGAAACCTTAACTTAACTGACCTTGTTAGCATTTTTAAATTTTCATAAAAAGTGCCAAGAAGAAATGTTTAATCTCAAAATGCTAAGCAGCTTAATAGAAAATGTGTATGACTTGACCAGCTTTTTAAAAATGTTCCCATATAGTATAAGACTTTATTTAATTGGCTCTGGAATTTGAAAATTTAACTGAAATCAGCTTTGAGCTGCTAGAGATTCAAGTTCGCACAAAAGAGTGTACACATGCTTAGGATAAATGGGGCATTGGTTGTGTTTCTGGCATACTGGCAAAAATGTGCCAAAAGTAATGGTACTTTCCTTACCATTAAGTAAGCACACGGCTTGGATTGTTACTAGGCTATCTCACACTATAATTTCCAGAAATATTCAACAAACCCAGTTCGAGGCTCAGTTCAGATACCTTACAAGTCATGGGTTGCTCATGTATATTTTGAATTCTAAAGACTACAAGACCAAACCATACCACTCATGTGTTCTCCTTATGCATTTGTTCATCACTGCAATGCTATACCTTCTAGATTCAGCTCTGAAAATGTTTGAAATAAAGACAGAATTCAGTAACATATAATACATATCCTCTTTGTATTGTAGGCTTCAACAGACTTAAAATGGTTCACTAACCGTACAAGATGCAGGCCAAAAACTGAGTCACTGGAAGTCATAGAATGAAAATCATTAAAAGTATCATTTAGATGTCTTAACGTGAATCTGTAGTGCAGTTGCAAATGGAATAAGTGTACAGTTCTGAATTGGTCCTTATCAACCTATGATCAAGGACTTAAAAGTACCTTCATTATTTTAAAGACATCCTTGAGTTTGCTCCACTCAAATACTATTATGTAGTTCTTATCTATAGATGAACCAGGTCAGATCCTGATAGCAGCTAACATTACTGAATAAGGTAAATACTACCTCAAACTGAGTTTGTCTCCTTGATTACTACCCGGACACAATGATATAGTTTTCTACCACTTTCTTCTGGATGGTTTTTTTGACTTCCCCATTCCCAGCCCATAAGATTTGCTGATAGTCTCTTATCCAAGAAAATTTAGTTCTATTTATACTGTTTTTACATCAGATAACTACAACACAGAATCAGAGTGACGCAAATTATAAAAGATGTGGGAAAGGAAGGAAGTTTTCTTCCCTTAAATAATATAGTAATTTCAGATTATCTAATAGTAAATGATCTCAGCACTACTTGACTCCAACTCAGTGTGGCTCACAGTATAAAAAGCAAAATTAAAATACAATGTTGTATTAATTGTTTATTAATATTAATACAATATTACAATTCAAGTACAATAAGTCAGATGGAAAATCTGGACAATAAATTCTATATATAACATGTTAAATACATCTGGGATGCCATTCACCCTACTCCAATGGGGAGGATGGTACCCTTTGCACCCTACCTTCCTTGGTTAGGATATCTGGTTATTTTTCAAGGCCTTCCAGAACATCATCAGAGCTGGAGCCATTTGGACCTCAAGAGGGGACATCATTCCAGAAAGCTGGCACCACAACAGAAAATGTGTCCTAGGTCCTGAACTGTTTATTCAAGAGAATCTTGAGAATGCCCAAGATATTGGTGTGCATTGCTTGAGCAAAAAAACATCCCTATTATGTAGGACTTTAAGGGCTACAACCAGTACTGTGAATATTTGGAAGCATATTGGCAACTAGGGGAGCTCATGAAACAGGGCTGACATGTGCGAATGCCATGGAAACCCATCTTTGCTCATGCCACTGTCCTTTAGACCAGTTGAAGCTTCCAAGTGGTCATTAAGGGCAGATCCATGTACAGCACATTGCAATTGTTGAGCAATGAGGTGACACGGCATGAGTGACAGTCTAGAGATCCATCTGATTCAGGAAGGGGCAAAATTGATGCACCAACATTGCTTTCTTTATTCTATAAGCAATGTCTTCCAACATCTCAAAATCAGTGTCACAGAAAAGGGCAAGCGTGAATATCTCAGCCTTTCATGTGGTGGAAACTGAATACATATCTGGCCACTTACAGTTATACCTAAAGCTCAGATAATTTACTTAAGGTCATATTATCTTTCTCTGGTGCTGTCAACAATATTTTTATAATACAAAATCTCTCTTACCAGAGGTCACTAAAAGACATTGCCAGTGAAGTTGTTTAGGTCAACTTATAATGGGCATACTCCAGTTGCCTACATCCTCTGCTGTGCCGCCCCCTTTCTTTTATGCTTATTTTGTGCAGAAGAATTGTAGAGAGCCCACGTATTTAAAAATTTAGATCCTTGTACTTCTAATAATGAGGTAGCATGGAACACAGTTTCTGGTAGCTGGATCTAGGCTTAATTATAAGATTTTTGCCTCTATAATAAACACTTACAGAGGACAAATTTTGGAAAAGGGAGACTCAGGGCAAAGTGTACCACTGCATAAGCAATGCTATATACTTTTGGAGGAGATTTTAATGGATTTTTTTTATATCCCCAGAGTTATCTGGGGAAGGTCAAACTAAAATGTCAGTTTGTTACTTTAAAAAAACAGCATTTCTCTAAAGTAGCATGTATCAACACAGAAGTTACCATTGCCTGCCAGTATTCATAATACTGCCTTTTTAAAGATCTACAGTCAAGACAAGTGAAATAATATACATTCAATGCATTCTTATAAATAGGGATGTGCGGAACATTAAACCTGTACAATACTTTGTTTTACTTTCTATATTACAAGAGCTGTTTCCAATTTAATTTTTAAAATTTTATAAAAAGTTTGCTTCTTTAAAAGCTGCCTTGGTTTTGACAATCCAAAAACATGCAATTAGACAAATTTCCAACAAACAGCTTTTTGTGTTGGTTTTGTGATCTCTCTTGCTCCCAAAGATTTGCAACATTTCTCCTTGCCAGCCTTCTCTTGATCACTTGACTTTTTTTTTTAACTGAAAACACTTTTGTCTGTAAGAATAACAAAAGTTTTTTAAAAAACCCTCTATTTCATTCTTTGTGCAGATACACAACCTGAAGCCAACTGTTTCAAGCAAAGGAATGTTTTTCGTGTGAAATATTTTACACGCCCTAACTACACACCAACTTCACTTCTCTGTCAATTCCCTAAATACATGGATTGACATTTTTTGTCTCCTTAATAACATGAACTCATTTTCCCCATTCCAATTTCTTTGAACAAATGAAATGGTTTCATCTCTAGGTCTCAAATTATTAGCATTTTGGCCTTCTATTGTGATTCCAACCAGTTTTCAATCTTGCCAATCTTCTAATACATTCACTATGTGTTAAAATATTTCGGGACAATTATATACTTTTCCCCCATTCAATTCCCTGGTCTGAACCCTATCCTTTTCTTATTTCAATTCATACAATGGTTTCTAGATCATTATAAGGTACACAAAAGAATCATCAATAATCAAACATAGTGGCACGCAGGTAAGCCCTAAAATATTCCACATTCTAGCTTGACTTTACACTGTTACAATTCCTGCTGTAATAAAACAAAACAAACAGATAACAGATAATCAGAGTTGGAAGGGATCTTGTAGGTCATCTAGTCCAACCCCCACCCCAGCGGGAGACAAAATGATAAATCTTTGTATATACTCTTGCTCTCTCCATTGTTTACCCTGCATTAGCTGTCTTTCATATTAATCCACTTTTAATGAAATATTTGTATTTGGCATTTCTCCCTCTGAAAGGCTGTATTCTTTATAAGATCATACACAAAACTTTGTGTCAGGCAGTAGTCTGGTGTGGTAATTTCCATATTCTCTTTCATCTTCTTTCAGATATATGGATATATACATCAAACTTTTCTGATTCCTTGGCCATATAACATTGTTTGTTCCATATTTATTAACAGAGGTGTTAGCACTTCAATGGTCTTTTCTTCAACAACTTTAAATAGCTCAGGGCTACCCATCTAGCTAATACTGGTGTAGATAACCATTATTATTTTAATAGATATGGACATTTACTGGGTTAGAATTGAGAAGATACACTAATATCTCTTTTGAACGTCACTGTTGCTTCATTCCTTTGTATGGAGTTATGGCCTGAATTATCATAGGATGTTCTGATTTAACGTGGCTGATTCCAATAGATTTATTACAACATAATCCCTTATAGCTTCAATTGGCTATTTCATTACCTCCGGATATACTCAAGAAGGCTTAATGTTCTTCCCCATGAGGAAGCCAACATCTGGCATCTAAACTTGTTTATGCATTTCAACTGTGGACAGGTTTTTTTTGAGGGGGCAGCAATTCAGAACTGTTCGCTATTGTCTTCTTCCATGGGTGATTATGAAGTTCCTTCTCTTAGGTTGGTTGGCTGGCTACCCTTGCTTGTCTTTACAACAGCTCTTAATTAAACTTAGTCTTCCTCTCCACTTTTGAGTTTATTGGCAACAGTGATCCCACCAGCATAGGGTCACTGAAGATTATGAGTTCTATTTCTGCCTTAGGCATGAAAACCAGCTGGATGACTTTGGGCCAATCACTCTCTCTCAGCTCATACCAGGCTCAGGAGACAAGCTGGTCGGTCAGTTCCTGTCACAACCAATGAATCAATCCTCAGTTGATCTGGAGGAGAAAAGAGGACCCTGCACTTGTAAAAAAATGCTAAGAAGAAAAAAAGTGTATACTATTTTCAATAAAGACTGAGTGTTAGAACTAATAATCAGCCAATCTCATTGTACACATGTTGTACTCTGGCAATAAAGGTAGTAATAATAAGGTAGTCTGAAACCCTAAAGACAAGTCTTAAAGAAAATGAGTATGCAGCCTAAAACTGAATCTGATTTTAACTTCTCACATTATTTTTTTTACACAGACTTTACAAAGAAATAAACTGAGACATCAATGGGGCACTGAGGATAAATGAACAGAGGTGCTCAATCCCTTCTTGCTAGCCAACATTTTTCGCCTTCTGCTAAATAGGGTTTTCCCCCTCTGAAGAAAACACATATTAGCAATAATTGCTTCCCCAATTTATATCCTTACTGCCCAGAAATGGGCAAAGCTTGTATTAGTAAGGAAAGTGTCACATTCTTATTCATAAATTACTCTTACATGCACAATCCTCCACATTCATGTTAAGAAAGCACACAGACAGTGATTACTTCATAATACCTTGCAACATCTTGGCCTGCAGGTAATGACACAATTATACTTCTTGACCCTGTACGATCCTAAGTGGATGAAAGAATGCCAAGGAAGCATCTCTAAGCTATTCTGGGATATTAGAAAAACAAGAAATACATCCACATCAACAAAGACCAGGTTTTCTGTGTGTATTCAACACAACTGAATATCAAAGGCCTGGCATTTTCTGGAGAAGACCGGTTAAGACCAGCCATCCCCAAACAGGCTTTTCTCCAGTTATGCTGGAACTGCATCCTTTAGAATCTCCAGTTTCAACAGACAGAGACTAAAATTTGGCCAAAACAGGAGAAATATAATCCGTGTGGTTCAACCTAAATACTGTTCTGTTCTTATGTTTCTTCAGGGAGTTGCAATATCAGCTTTAAGACAAAAAACTTGATTTATTCCAAGGCAGACAGATAGATGGATGATAGAAAGATGATGGATGATAGCTAGCTAGAGTTCTCTGACCAAGGCTTCCTGAGACTGTAATTAAACACACACTTAGTTAAAACAACTCTTTTATTTCAACACTGGGACTTATGTTCATTCCCAGCCTGTAATGAGTCCCAAACAGTCCCTCGAGATAAGCACCCACCTTTCTCTCCTTTGAATCACTGCCAACAACTAAAGTGCCAAATGAACTATAAAAAAACCAGCTGAAGTACAAAGTCCACACAGAGCTTCAAGGTTTAATCTGAACAGAACGAACAACCTTTGCCTGTCCTTTATACCTTAGGGAAGGGACAATCACCTCTAACCCTTACTCCCGAGTGGCCCCTTTTTTCTTAGCTGCTCTTGCCTTCTAGCAGCTCTGCGCACACGCACACTGGGAACAGGCTCCCCTTGTTCCTCCACCTCGCTGCTGCCAGACTCCGAAGGCTCCAGAGGCAGCACCCCACTCCCAGAGGGTCCTGGCCCCATCTCTGCATCAGACGCAGGACCCTCATCTGACTCCTCCCCAGACTACCGAACTGGTCCCCGTTCTTCCCTACTGTCCGATTCCGCTGCCGTCTGCACCGGCTGCCGGCGAACCACAACACACTCTTACCACAGTTGCTAAGCCAATCTCTGCAGTTGTTAAGTTAGAAACATGGTTGTTAAGTGAATCTGGCTTCCCCATTGACTTTGCTTGTCAGAAGGTCGCAAAAGGGGAAATCACATGATCCCAGGACACTGCAGCCGTCATAAATGTGAACCAATTGCCAAGTGCCTGAATTTCAACCATGTGATGCTGCAACAGTCATAAGTGTGAAAAGCGGGCATAAGTCACTTTTTTTCAGTGCTGTTGTAACTTCAGACAGTCACTAAACGAACTGTTGTAAGTTGAGGACTACCTGTATTCTCTTTTTTTTTCCCTTCCAAGTTCTCTGGGTCTGTAATCCTAATGCTTGTAATCGACGTTTGTGACTTGCCGCAAAAATCTGAAAGGTAGGAGAAGGAGAGACAAAATAGTTCAAAGGGAGGTGTGTGTATACGCATTCGTGCTCACAAATAGAGTTTCTTATCCGAGCAAAGTTAAAAAAAATAAAAATAAAAATGCAATGCTTATGACATGGCTTTTTTTCATTGCATCAATCAAGAGGCAAGACACAAAATCACAAAGTGGACACAAGGCAAGAATCTAGCACCAAGCTGTTAAGGGGCTTGTGCATTCAGTCATACAAATCTAGACTTTTGACACTTCACTCTTAGAATGGCTTCGAATGAATGAGCTGGAAGGGACCTTGGAGGTCTGCTAGTCCAGCTCCCTGTTCAAGCACGAGAACCTATACTATTTCAGATAAGTGACTATCTAGTCTAGGACCGGGTGTCAAAACTCAGGGGCTGGATCCAGCCTGCGGTTCCTTAGATCCGGCCCACGGAGCTGCCCTGGAAACAGTGAAGGACCGACCGTGAGCGACCCTCCCGAACTCTGCTTTCACTGGCAGAGCACTCGGGCCACCATAGGTGTTGAGCTGGTCACGCCCACCCTGGCCACGCCCACCCCAGCCTCCGAGGTCAAACACAACCTTGACGCGGCCCTCAATGAAAACGGGTTTGACACCCCTGGCCTAATCTCTTTTTAAAAACATCTTCCTTCCCCTCTTTTCAGTGAAGATGGGAAAGTTTTGCTATATTATTGCTACTGCGAGGTGGCTGATCCTGTGGGGCTTTGTGTGTGGCAGGAGGCCTTATGTCAGCATCTGCATCTAACTGGCAAGGTAAGTGATTCAACACTCTCCCCTCTTTGAAATCACCCTTCTCTCATCTGAGCTTTAACTGAGATTTTAATTCATTTGTTTATATTCTTTCTTACGCACATAGTCCACGGTTTGCACCCATTCCTTTAGTGACCATTCAAAGTTGCGATACCTCTGCAAAAAGGGACGTAGGACCCATTTTTCGCAATGATGAACCATTGCAACATCCCCGTGGTCACACGATCAAAATTCGGTCACTTGGCAATACTGGCATGTATTTATGACGGTTTCCATGTCCCGCGACCTTCTGACAAGCAAAGTCAATGGAGAAGCGAGATATTACTAACTTAATTGCAGTGGCTTCACTTAATCGCTGTGGCAAGAAAGGTCATAAAATGGGGCCAAATTCAGTTAAGAACTGTCTAGCTTAGCCGTGGAAATTTTGGTGTCAGGGCTCCGGCAGTTACCCCCATTTAAATCATGAGTCTCGAGTCAAACTTCCAAAACTTAAAAAAGGATTTATTGGGAGTTGACATGCCGGCACTGCCTGGGTGCAGCCGACTCTGAGGCACATAATTCATTGTCACCCTTGTCCCTGGTTTTCTCCCCACCCCCTTGGGTGTATCGTAATTCATATTCTCCAATGGGACACATCCATAGCGAAGAGTCATTAATCATGCTCTCCGGTTAGAATTTTGCGCAACAGAAACTTCGGTCATCTAGTTGCTATCTTTGAAAACATTTATGGAATGCAGTTTTGGTTTTGCAAGCAGCTGCACTGCTGCCCCCTCCCTTTCTGTTGGCACCTCTAAAAAGACCATAGAAATATTTTATGAGTTGACATTTGGGCTCAATTGTGGTCCTAGGTTAGGACTACCTGTATATATTAACAATCTTAGTTATATTAAACACCATTATTTGGGGGAAATCTAGGTATAGTTCCAACAAATCATCAACATCAGCATCATTATGATAGACAGCCTGGCAATTGTTCTAAATACCTTGACTAGAATCATCCCTGACAGCAATTTTGGAGGAACAAGATAGCAATAGGGCTTAGACTTATATAATGCTTTACAGCCCTCTCAAAGCGGTTTACAGAGTCAGCCTATTGCCCCCAACAATTTGGGTCCTCATTTGATCCACCTCGGAAGGATGGAAGGATGAGTCAACCTTGAGCCTGGTGGGATTCGATCTGGCAAATTGCAGTGGGAGTAGCTTGCAGTACTGCACTCTAACCATGGCGCCACCGAAGCTGCTGCACCATCGAGATGCTGATTCATCTCTTGTTCACATCCAGACATTATGTAGGGAACAGGTTCATAGCCTTTTCTGGATTTGTCTAAACAAACCAATAAATAATCAAAATGTCAAGGGAACGCATGCGTCTCCTGCAAGATCTTCCAGGATTTCAGTAGCTGTCAAAATTTTACTGGGTTTGTACAACTTTAAAAATATTGTTTCATTTTCAGAGTGAAGCAGAGATGTTCGTTGGGCACCGTAAGGCAGGGGTCTCCAGCCTTGGCAACTTTTAAGACTTGTGGACTTCAACTCCCAGAGGAACTCTT
>JANHFN010000881.1:86766-98032 GCA_032468175.1 Toxicocalamus goodenoughensis | reverse complement strand
TAGGTGAATGTATATATAATCTATAAATATGTAAATGACCCTGCAAACTGTGGAAAATTGAGAATATTTCTCGCTTTCAGTATTATTGTAATGTTAAGGAGGGACAAAGATAATAAGCTTGTCATCATTGTCATCATCATCATCATCATGATTTTAGCCATTGTCTATCCACTGCTGGATGAAGGCCTCTTCCATATGTTGCCAACCAATATGATCCTGTGCTTCTCTTTGGCCAATTGGGCCTACAAGCGGCTTTTTAAACCATCTCCTCTTTCTTTAACTGTATTCTTTGCTCTTTTCTTTCTTTCTTTCTTTCTTTCCTTTATATATTTCTCTATTTGTCTTTTACCTATGTAAAAACTTTTAATAAACATTAATTAAAAAGAATGTTTTCATTTTCTATAGTCTTTAAGTTAAAATAAAATTACATTTGTCCTTGTTATTGAACTGAATTCTTTATTGGCCAAGTGTGATTGGACACACAAGGAATTTTTCTTGGTGCAAATGCTTTCAGTGTACATAAAAAGGAAAGATACACTCATCAAGAGTCATGAATCATAAGGTACAACAATTAATAATAGTCATAGGGTACAATAAGCAATCAAATCATACTAGGAAACAGTCAATATAAAGTGACAAAGTTACAGTCTTACAGTCACAAGTGGGAGGGGATGGGCGATAAGGAGTGATGAGAAGATTAATGGTAATAGTAGTGCAGACTTTGTAACAGTACTACTTATGAAAAATCACAAGAGAGCCCAATAGGGAGGCCTTCTCTTGCTCAATGGGTTGACCACCAGCTGGAAAGAATGGAGCATAACTCAAAGAACCTCTCCCAAAATCCTCAGGGCAACTCTGCAGTAATCCACAGCAGTCATGCAGCAGCAATGCCTCTCCATTCAGGCCTATGTGGAACGTTGTTCCCCTGAAGGCAGAATGTCTCTTTTTGAAGAAATAAATGTTGTAAAAGAATGGATATGCAGAGGTCTTGACTTAAGAACTGCTCTTTGAATTTTGGTCAAGCAGTGATGAAATCTGCCTTAAACTGCAGGATTATCTGCAAGATGATCATCTCTCTCTCTCCCCCCTCCCCCCTTTCTTTCCCTCCCTCCATCTATATCTATCTATCGCCTAAGCCAGTGATGATTAACCTTTTTGTCGTGTGCTGAAAGTTCTGACTCCATCCCGCTTGCCCCACCCCCTGCGCATGCCCACGTGACCCCCCGCTGTCCTCGCACATGCATGCACGACCCCCTGTGCCGTTTTGGGCCTAGTAGGCCTCCCTGCAGCCTCCTGGGAGCAAAAATGGGCTGCAGGGGGGCGGTGGCCCACCCCTCATGCCCCGTTTTTGCTCCCAGGAGGCTGCAGGGAGATCAAAACCAGGAGTGTGGGGGCCCCGCGCCACACACCCGCTGCACTCTTCCTGCCCCCACGCATGCGCACGCGTCTCCCGCATGCTCTTCATCCCCTGTGCATGCGGGGCAGAGACCCGAAGATCAGCTGGCTGGCAGGAGATGCACATAGCGTGGTGGAGCTGAGCTGGGGCGATGGCTCTGCATGCCACCTGTGGCACACGTGCCATAGGTTCGCCATCACGGGGCCTAAGCTCTGTGTATACACATAAGCACACACAATGGTCCATGAAGCTCCCTGTTAGAACACAAGCATTTCACAAAAATATTGGTTCCGACAAATATAAAAAACATGGGAACAGATGAACATTCCACATGAACAAACTGCTAATCTTAAAATGTTTTTGATATTGTAACATACTACATATAAGAGTTAAAGTTAAAGTTTAATCCAAATGAATTAAAACATATTTTTACCTTTCCCAAAAACCGCTGACACAAGCATTTTATATGAAAATTAAAAACCATGAACTCTGCAAATGCTTGAATGCTTGCTCCTTAAAAAAGAAACCTTAACATAGCATCTATAGTGACTCAAGCAGTTAGAATTATTTTCATATGACTCAGGTTATTGCAGCATAAACAAACCTTGTTTCCCCAGCTCTTTATCTCAGGGATTAAAGTTTCTTTTCTCTTTTAGAGATCTGAAAATACAATCACTATCTGTTATGTACTCTTACCACAATTGCAACAAGTCATGTGGACCCCCAGCTAGGCAGATATAAACCAGCTGAGTCACAAGCAATTTGTTCTTCTTCACCAGAAAAGCCTAAATACTATGAATGGTGCCCACTTGTAATATTTCAGATAGGGAATTAAGAGTCCAGCACTGCACAGGATATTGAGAATGGACAGAAAGCTCCAAAACCAAGCATAACCAATCATAATTGGCTTGTCTAAAGACAGCATAGCAACATAAGAGTGCATTCATCAAAAGAAGAGAAGGAGCTGTAAAGTCTAAAATGTTTGAAGCTTGGTTCAAGAGTTTATCAATGGTACGTGCCTCTCAAAGATGCCTCTCAGAACCACTGTTGTTAACTGTTTGCACAGCAAAAAGAAAAAAAAATACTTGAAAGTATTCTATTCTATGAGGAAGAGAGAGCATCTATATCAGAAAGAAGACTTTTTCAATAGATCAGTACTGACAATTTATTAGTTCAGACAATTGCATAATGCATACCAAAGGAGAAAATGGGAGGACACAAAATTTGACTTAACCAATGTGTTTCCAGTAAGAAATTGGTTCATATTCAGGCTCTGTAACAGTAGCACAAATCCCTGTCTAACCACACACGCAAGCTGACAAAGTTCACTCTTACATACACGTTTACTTCTAGACAGAAATAGATCCGGCATAGCAGATTTGCTTAGGAAGACTAAGGTTCACCTCCTGTTTCAGCCATGAAGCTCACAGGATGTCCTTGAAAGGTCCCTGTCTCTTCACGTATACAACAATGTGGATGTGACTACTAAGGGATAAGCCCATACTTAGCACCATGCACTCCACTCCTTGAATGCAATAAGGGCAAAGTCCAAATATACACATATATATATGCACAAATACTTTTCAGGAGTCCACACCTCTATGAAGGAAGGGACTGTCTTGGCTCATGCAGTATGCAGTTTTGCATACTACTGATTTAAGCAATTATAATTATTGCAACAGCTAGCCCTAACTAGTTCACGCTCACTCCCAACCTCAGTCTATTCTCCATCAGTCTTTTTCATCCATTCTGCTGAAACCTATCACTATTCTTTCCTAGCATATTACCTACCAAACCAAATATGCATACTCTAGAGTTTAGGTTAAACCCTAAAGTCCAGGGTTGTGGTTTTTTTTAAGTCATGTTGACTCCCGGTGATTGCCTGAACAAGTCCCTGAGGGTTTTCTCTGCAAGAATTTTAAAAGTATTTTGCCATTGCCTACTTTTTGGGACTGAGTGTGTGTGACTGGCCCAAGATCACCCAGCTGCCTGCCTGCCTGCCTGCCTGAGGCAGGACTAGAACTCAGATTTCCTAGGGTTTAGCCCTGATACCTTAACCATTAGACCTAACTTGGCTATCACATGTGTCAAAAATGTAATTGGGGGTGGTGGGGGTGGGGGTAGACTCTCAAATAAGCCTGAACTGATTTCATGATACAGAAAGCACTTTCACGCCACCTTTAAAATAGTGCTTTTTCTCCAACAGCGGGTTTGCTCATCCAAACAAAAAGGCTGCATTGCAAACACGAGAGGTGACAGCCTGAACGTGAAAATCAGGCAAGTGTGAATGAATCTGCCTGTTAATGTAAGCAAAATACCACGAAGTTTTCCTGGCCTTTCTCAAATCTCATTAAAGTTCACGCATCCAAGCGTTATAGCAACAATTGCACAGCAATCTAGTGCGTGGGTAGAAATCCTACACATGCCTCGGGGAAGCAAGGTTGCGAAATCAGCAATTCACCCTGGCACGTGAGAACCAGATTCCCCCCCCCCAAAAAAAGGTCCCCCGTTTTCAAAGGCAGCAGGAGGCAGAGAGAGAGAGAGAGAGCGAGCGGGGGGGGGGGGTGTCACTTACTTTTTCCTTCTTGGTTAAAGAAAGGCTGCCGCCACCGCCGCCGCCCTCCCCTTGTTCGCCACACTTGTTGAGCTTCTTCTGTCCGGCTCCGCCAATTCCCGGCGGGCTCCAGGTGATGGGGACGCCGCTTCCGCCCTTCCCGCCTTCGTTGCTTTCTATTTTGATTAGCCGGTGCTTGGGGGAAATGTACTTGACCGACGCGGAGTCGGGCGGGGTGGCAGCGCGGCGTTCGCTGTGGCTGCGGAAGAGCTGAGGCGAAACCGAGGCCGTCGAGGGGGTGGGGGCGGCGGCGGCGGCGGCGCTGCTGCTGCTGCTGCTCTCGCCGCTGCTTACTCCGCCGCTGCCGCTGCTTACTCCGCCGCCGCAGCAGGACGAGGACGAGAAGGGCTTGGGACCGGCCGACTCCACCAGCAGCTCCTCCGGCGCGCAATACTCGGCTCGGCAGAGCGCCCTCAGTTTGCGCAGCGACGAGCCCGGCCCGCTGTAAGGGTCCTCGAAGTCGCGCTCTTTCTGAGCGCGGTAGGCGCGGAGCAGGTCGCTGGTCTCGTGGCGCGGGAAACACGGCGACGTGTGGTGGTGGTGGTGGTGATGATGGTGGTGGTTGTGGTGGTGGTTGTGATGCCCTCCGCCTCCCGCTCCCGCCGTGCCGTTCCGCTTGTCCCGATAGTCCGGACGGGGCGGTTGCGGAGGGCTCTTGGTCTTGTTATTGCCCAGGCTGAAGTATTTGTTCAGCCATTTGGCCATGACGGCACCGAGGCGGCCGGCCGTCGGCCTCTCCCCTTAAGGCACGCCGCCCGCGCCCATGGGAGACCCGAGGAACCCGTGCGCCGCCGCTCAGGGCTGCACGCCTTGGCGTCCCTCCGGCTCGGGCGGCTGTTCCTGCAGCTCCCGTCCCTCCATGGGACCCCGCTTCTTCAAGTCCAGCCGTCTCGCTCCCGGCCACGCCAGAAACTTTTCCCCCCCCCCGGGGAGATGCCTTCGCGCCCTCGAAAGCGAGGACTGGGAAAGCCGCCCGCCCGCCCCCCCACCCCGCTCCCCGTCTCCGACCTCGCTTCTTCTCGCGCCTCAAAGGCGCCGCTTTCCTGCCTTTCCCTGAACTTTGCCGAGTTGCCCCGCAGGACCTGACGCACGCAGGCTGGGGCTGCCGCGGCTCCTCCTCCCCGGCGCGCTTCGGCTCCTCCCCGGCGCCCTGCCTTCCAGGCCCTGCGCCGGACGGCCGTATCCCAAGCTCCTGAAAAGAGACTCCCTTCCGCGGTCGCCGCTGGCTGCCTCGCGCGTCCTCTCGCGCTGAACTCACCTCCTGCCCGCCCGTCCTCTCAAAGCAGCTGGGCCTACGCTCAGCACGCACCGGCGGGGCGGGGCTTGCGCACCGAGATGCCCCCGCCCTCTTCTCCAGCGGTGAGAGGGAGGAGGAGGAGGAGGGCGGGTGCCTTTTCCTCCTGGCGGGCGATCGTGGTCGTTGAAAGCTACTAGGACGCGGCTCTCCGGTTGCGCCTGTCCCCGAGACGATCGCCTCCTAGCAAGGGTCGTGGAGGAGACGCTCCCCTCCCGAGGGCCGATCTCTGGTGCCCAAGTTGGTTTGCGGACACCTTGCGCGACTTATCTTGGCCAGTCTTCGGTTGTCATTGTGCGTACGCGAAGGGCGGTCCTGCAGTTGGAGAAGCACCTGTAACAGCATCAGATTTGGGGTGTTTTTTTTGTTTTTGTTTTTAAACCAGCGGATGAGAAACCTGCTGGAATGTGGAGGCACAAGCCCAATCGCATACTAAAATGTTTGCTCCGTGTAGTTTTCGGTCACTAGCGAACAAGGCATCTGCCTTAAATTACACTTTTAAGTCTTCATTCAATCCAAAACATTTTCCAGAACTGAACACGCATGGGAATACTTTGCTCATGTTCAACCTTTTCTGGATAAGGGTTGTATAGTAACAGGTGCTGTTTCATTCCTTTGCATTTAATTCCTCTCCTTTTCCCGTCACCGAGAGCAACTGCCGCATGACCGATTTCAGTGCTTTGCAGACAAAAATTAGCACACCTTGAAATTAGCAAGATGAGCACAAAGCCTGCTGTGAAATACGATTGGCAGAACTGGACTGCTATCTGCCATATCTTTATTATATTTATACACTTTATTAAGCCAGGTGTACAAAAATATACTTTCAGGATCAAATTGCTTAATTAAAGGTTGGAGGAGGAACGAAGAGAATCTAAACAGAAAAATAACTAGTAAAGGCATTAAAGTCCACACGGCCAAAATACCATTTTTAGGTCCACTACTACTTTAGGCCACTCAACCTCGCATTGATCTACCTCCAATCTGTAAACTGGGAATGCAGGCTAGTTATAGAAAAGAAAGTGGGGACAAATGAACTTCACATTTCAGTCTTGCTTCCACTGAGCTGTGGTGGCACTGTGAATGCAGTATTGCAGGCTAATTCTGCTGACTGCAAGGGCTTTGATCCTTACTGGCTCAAGGTTGAAGTTAGATGAGTTAGCAACCATGGTGGCATAGTGGTTAGAATGCTGTATTGCAGGCTAATTCTGCCAGCAGTTTGATTCTCACTGTTTCATGTTTTACTCAGCCTTCCATCCTTCCGATGTTGCTAAAATGAGGATCCAAATCTTTGGGGGCAATATGTTGATACTGTAAACCTCTTAGGGAGGGCTGTAAAGTATTGTGAATTGGTATATAAATCTAAGTGCTATTGCTATTGTTATTTTCTGTGCAAACAAAGGATGCTCCAACCAGTGAAGCAATTGCACAGCCTGAAATGCTAGGGACCAAGGACTTCTGCCATGGCAGCGTGAAGCTCCTGCATGGAAAGATAGAGTACACTTTTGGAGAAATGTTTTAAATTTTTCTATATATGTTTTTATTGCTTGTAAATCACCTATAGCAAGTAGGTGGCCATATAAATTGAATGAATTAATAAATTAATTAATTAATGAATTTGTATGTTGCTGGAGGGAGGGTTCCCACATTGAATAAAACATATTGATTTGGTTTTATTGTTTATTAACTTTATATGCCACTTATCTCACCATTGAAGCAACTCTGGTTTTGGTTTCATGCAACATTTGAACGTGTGGTTGACAGCTTAGCTTTTTTGTTGTTCCTAGATTTATATTGTGCCTTTCATTCTGGACATTAAGGCATGTATAGCACACTTTTTTTCTTCCACAACAAAAACCTTATGAAGTAGGTTGGTCTGAGAAAGTGGGGGAATGGGCCCAAAGTCACTCATTGACCTTTGGTGGGTTTCTTTCTACTCTATGGCTCTACAGTAATCCATTATTAAAGCAAATTATTGATAGCAAAGGGAATCTAGAGATTCCACTAAGTGCCTCATGCAGATGCGAGCCGTAAATGAAAGAGATAAAGTAATGTGCTGGGTGTAATGAGATTTTAGCACTTTAGTCTTATCAAAAATTGGCAGCCAGCAAAATGGTCTACAAGCAAGGTAGCTGTTTTATATGTCTGTTTAGCCCATGGATTTCTTCTTAAAATTAGCATGGTGGGAGAGAAACCAGCAAACAACGAAACCTGCACATCTACCATGTTCAACAGAAAAACTGGAATGCATGGATAATCCATCCTCAAAACGACACTTTTAAACACATAGCAATTTACAGGGTCTCGATCAGTTATATTTCCATATCTGCATACTTCTAATAGATGCTTGTTCCTCTGTTCTTCAGGTTCACACATACTGTTTCAACTATTGATCTCAAATGCAAAATCCTTTATCCAACAATATGATTTGCTTTTTAGAGTTCTTGTTCTTTGATTGGCTGTGCCTCTTTTCCTACTTATCATTCCTGGGGTTTCTCAGGCCTGAAAATTAATCTGATTTTGATGGACCAAATCTATTGCCACTGAGAATATATTCTTTCATTGTCTGCCAAGGCACCATTAGGTTTTATGAAACAGAAATGAAAAGCCAGAAGGAATACAGATTGAAAGTCAAAGAGAAAGCAGCATAGAGACAAAACAGTGAACAGCCACACCAGTATACAAAACAGATGTAGGAATAGGTGATGGCCTGGGGAAATGAAAGGTGCCAGATTGTTTTATTGGAGTGATATAAAATAGTAGACTCTTGAGCCTGTCTGAAAAAGCGAACATGAATTTCAATTATGTATGCCAATTCCACAATTAACCCGCGCACATCCAAAACAGAAGTTCCTCATAAACTTCATATTTATCCTGGAAAGATATATGAATTTCCTCTGAGTAGAATATGCATTGGTGGTGTCAGAATGCTGAATTTGGGATAGTCAAGATTATATTAATTTGTATATTTGGTGAACACTTGCATCAAGAGTCATTGCCATTAAACATTGGAGTTGAGTTCTAATTACAAAGGTAACTGTAAAAGAATAAGCACGGTCGGATTAGAACAGGGGTGTCAAACTGGATTTCTTCAAAGGCCAGATCAACGTTGTAGTTCTCCGTGGGCTGGTGGGTGGAAGATGGGACAGATGCCTCTTGCAGCACCCTATTGGCCAAAATGGGGTGTGTGGGGGCCATGTGAGGCTCCCTGCCCCCATTTTTGGCCTGGATGGCTTCATGCAGCACCTTCCCAGCCAAGATGGGCACAAGGGGCCTCATGTGCCCCCCTGCATCTCATTTTGGCTGCCAGAGGCACCGTGGGCTAATCCTTTGCTATTTCCAGGCTGGCTCCTTGGGCCAGATTTAAGCACCCCATGGGCTGGATTCTGCCTACAGGCCTTGAGTTTGACACCCCTGGATTAGAACATGAAATTTAAATTCTAACTGAGCCACATGTTCACCCATAGTGTTAAGCCACACTATGATGTTTTTGATTTTGCTTTAATTATTAGAAGGGCTCAGCCACTATGACTAACAGCAATTTAAACAGATTGATTTACATGATTTGCTAGCCCAAACACTGACCTTCGCTGCCCCAACCAAACATAGCCAATAATATGGAGCAGAAAGGGAGATGTATGTACTTCTAAACATTACAAGATGGCATTTAACTGTGGAAGGCATGCTATTTTTGACAGCCGTGCTGCTATGTTACTAATGATTTAGTATAATGATAGGGCAATTCTTCAGACATGAATGGATGTTTGATGGGCTGCCACAAAGAAGAGGGGGTCAACCTATTTTTCAAAGCACCAGAAGGCAAGACAACACACAGTAATATAGTAATAGTAATATGGATGGAAATTAAACAAGGAGAGACGGGACCTGTAATTAAGAAGAAACTTCCTAACAGTGAGAACAATTAACTAGTGGAATGGCTTGTCTTCAGAAGCAGTGGGTGCTCCATCAGTGGAGGAGTTTAAGAAAGAGACTGGGCAGCCATTTGTCTGAAATAGTATAGAGTTTCCTGCTTGAGCAGGACTAGGTCCCTGCCAACTCTGTATTCTATGTTTTTGACTAATATCCTTTGACCCATAATGACATGGAAGCTTGCTACGTTGCCAGCCTTTTTTCTCCTTTAATCTTACAAGTCGTATGTTTTATGTAGAGGAAATTCACTTTCAAACCCCAGCATTTCCAGGTAAGGATGTGAGAGCAAGACAGCCTGAATTGCTGGTGCAAGTCAATATCAGCAATACAGTTAGATAAAAAGCTGTACTGTCAGCAGATCACCAAGATTTAGTACAGAGTTTCTTCTGCTTTAGAAAAATGCTGTTGAAATTACCATTTTGCAAGGCAACCCTCTCTAATAGACTGGAATAGAAACTATCAATAACAATATAGAAATTTAAAAAATAATGAAGCTCAGTTGAAACAACATACATGCTTACATTGACATATATAAATTCAGAAATAAAACATTTAAGTATATTCATGTTTGTGAATAAATTTGAATAGATAAATGCTATAATTCATTGTCACATCATTCAATTTGATTGAATTTGTCTATTTTTCAAAGTCCGTTGTTCATTGAATTTTTTTGACCAATGTAATTTCACACATTTTTAATTCAACAATAATATACTTTAATTTTCCAGTGACTGCATTAACAAATCTAGCCGCTAGCTAACTATAAAGATTAAATCATTTTTTATGCTGGATAAATTTGTTTCCTACATAGACAATAAGCCTGATTCGGCATTTATTTTGAAAGACTGTTGAGTGATTTTCCAAGTGAAGTACTTGGTTCTGTGAACTTGGTTGTTTGCTTGCAGACATTCAATGTCCAACTAGAGTATACATACTAACTGGTACCCAACACCCAGATAAGCAGGGATTAACATCAGGCAAAGAATCAATCAGAAAACAATACCCCCACCAGCACTGGTGGGGTAAACTATTGATTACCTGGTATAAACAGGGAGCAAACTCCATACTTGCTAGCACTGATGATGTTACCTAATTGAGTAATGAGATGTCTACAAAGAAACAATCCAGCTCAGAGAGCACCAAGGACTGCACAATTCAATCATGAGCTACACATATTCTCTTCTATTGAATTTTCCAAGTGTCTTCCCAAACTTTCAACCTAAAACAGTGATTATTTGATAACAGTGTGATCAACTATCACAATTTGTTTACAATTACTGATTTGTTTACTTCCTTACCAACATAAGCTTATATCATATCATATCATATCATATATATTAGTTTAGATTAGATTAGATTAGATTAGGAAGCTTCTCCTCTGGTAATAACAAACTAGGGTATACAAAACCTTCACTAGACCAATACTTGAATACAGCTCAGCTATCTGGAATCCGCACTGTATATTGGACATTAATAAAATAGAGCGGGCCCAGAAGTATTTCACGAGAAGAGCACTACACTCCTCTGTTCGCAACAGAATACCCTACACCACCAGGATTGAGATTTTGAATTGGACAACCTAGAACGATGCTTCCTGTGGTTTGACTTAAGCATAGTTTATAAAATAATCGGCTTTAATGTACTACCAATCAATGACTTTTTCACCTTCAACTGCAACAATACAAGAGCACACAACAAACTCAATGTAAACAGCTCCAAACTTGATTGCACAAAGTACAACTGAGTGGTCAATGCCTGGAACACACTACCAGATTCTGTTGTCACATCCCCAAACCCACTCTCCTTTCCCCTCAAACTAACCACTACTGACCTCACCCCATTCCTAAGAGTATGTAAGGGGCGTGCATAAGCACACAATCATGCTTACCATCCCTGTCCTATTGTCCCCAATTATTCGTACCCATTTTCTGTATTTATATTATTATCTTGTAAGCTATTTTTTTTTTCCTTCAGCGTTTGTCCCGCATAATAGCAGGGTCCGCTATCCCTTGTTGTTGTGGTCTGGGCACCT
>JANHFN010000881.1:0-12230 GCA_032468175.1 Toxicocalamus goodenoughensis | reverse complement strand
CCTCTACCTAGGATCGAACTCACAGCCTCCTGATTGTGAGGCAAGAGCTCCACCTCTAGGCCACTGCACCACCCCAATAGAAGACAGTCTAAGATATAATATATGTAATACAATATAGTGCTCATCTGAAATAAGATTTTTTAAAAACACAAATGCTGGGTGTTCATTTGTGGAAATATATCTATCCCAGCCCCTTCCCTCCCTGCTTTAAAGGCTGACACAAATCAGACAGGAGACATACCAGAGAACACATAGTATCTCCTTCAGGATTATGAGTCTGTGAATTGGCACTCAGTTCTACTCTGAGTCACTGCCCATCTGTTGAAATGATTTGTTCTATTGGAGCAAACATAGTCTTAATGCTATAACCTTCCTCATAGAGACTAGCCATTTTATTCTCTTGATTCTGTTATAAAAAAACCTCTTCTTTACACATTTTGGTTTGGCCCAAACACAGCAATACAAAGGAATAGAATGAATCTGTTGATATGAACAGAATGGATGCTTCAGGATGAAAAAATATATATAATCACCAACATCACTAAACTTCTAGGGGTAGAAATATGCATACAAACTTTGGTGTGGACCAAAGGGAAGGAAAATTGAATTGGGTTTACCTTGCATTGGGAGTGACTTGAAAAGTGATGGTGTGGAAATGGTGTGGTTCAGTTCAGTATTTAGAGTTCTTGGAGCACATCTGTTCTTGAAGCATAGGTATGCATCACAGCGAGATGATATATTGATTTTTGTTCGCCCATTAGATCCCATATTGCCCTCACTGCACCATATCTCATACCACCATCAGCAAAATGCAATTACCCCTGTTGCTTTGACTTTGGCAGAGGGACACATTTTTGCTGTTTAAATGCTTTGTGCCCTTGGAGAAGTGGCTTCTGAGAGCATTTAGCTGAGAGGCATGGCTGTTCTTTCTGATGGAGAGTATGTTCCACATCATGGTATCTTCCACATCATAGTGCAAGATTGGGAACACTGATAATTATCAGCCTGACAGATTTTTCTGCTCAAATAAGAAGGACGTGAAAAATACTTTCCCTTTTCATTATGGAAATAAAAGGGACCTTGACATTGAAGGCAAGGACAGGTGATCCACTCGGTTTTTGCATGAGTCTCACAGCAATAGGCCAAAAACAAGGCATATGATTCGGGTGCTTTGCCAGTTTAAACGTCCTCAGATGCAATCCTTCCACTTTTAAGAAAATATGAGCTCATAATTGACTCTATTTCTCAGGCAGCCAAGGAATCAATGAAGCCCAGGAAATGATCCACTGAACCTTACCTAAAGCTTCAACTTTCTTTCTTTCTCCACCTTCTGTGTGCTTGCCTCATTTCTTCTCTGATGTCATAAGTTGAGGAAGAGATCATTTCTCCTGACCTTTTGGTACTTTTATTCCCACCCCGATGTCTCGTTAGTAGGCTAAAACGGCCTGAGAAGATGTTCTGAATACACAGGTAAAAGAGAGGACAACGATGAGGGAGTGGGATAAAGTTGTTTTATATATTTGGGGATAATTGTGTAAAGTGCTTGTGATTATTGTTAGTTGGGGGTGGGAATGCATGTGGATTCTTGTATGCAGCTGATGTCATCTTTTTGGCTTAGAACCCAAATGATTGACGATATTAGGTAGATCATTTGGTGCAAAAATGTGTACGAAGCTGAAAATTCATATATCAAAGATCAAGGCAGTTGTACTTCAGAGGAAAAATAATAAGCAAACATTATCTATAAATGGTGCAATGCTAGATCAAGTAGGTGAACATGTGAACCTTGCTACAGTAGAATTCTTATTAAAAGGGGACAATACATTCCTCAAAATAGATTGCAAACTGCCCATTATTAGTTCTGTTCTCTGTTGCTTTCCTTCCTCTTTCTTTCATTCTTTCAGTGAAGTTGTCATTTCACTAGATGAGAACCTTTGGGTTACTTCTTCATTTAAGAGACTCGCAACTCCAATCCGGAGCTTGAAGCAAAAGAAAAATAAATCTTCCCCTTTCTTTGTACCATGAGAAATTAGTTGTTTCTAACCCATTTACTTTTCCTCCCCACCTGTTAAGGATGAATTATAAACATGATAATTCGATCATATGTAAAGTAGTAAATTAAGCACAGCTTATGAATTTTCTATTCATGTCAGATTCTGAATGCTTCCACATTTCCACCCATGTTGAGAACTTAAGACATTAACTAAGCAGTTACTAATTTGCCCAATAAATGTACATCCTTTGTTTCTTCTGCCCTTGAAATAAAAGAAATTTGGGGATTTTGTTATTGTACTAGAACCCTGTTGCTGTAACATCCTTCCAGCTTGAGCTCCTTAACTTGGTCGCTAGACCTCAATCTGACTTAAGGGCAGAGTCAGAGGTGGCTCAGGAGTTCACAGCCACTATGGCAACACATAACAGTGGTCATATTACTCTTGGACAAGTGATAACATAATCATAAGTGGAGGAAGATTCCTGTGAATCCTGTCATGGTCAGACCACTGTGTGTTGACCCTGATCCTCAGTCCACTCACTGCCATCACTGCAGGAATTTAGTTGATTGATCTGTCAGGTGACTGATGGATTCACTAGGTTTTCAGAAGGAGCTTAGCATTGTCTCTGAAATTCTGGTACACAGCTTTAAGTTGCTGCCTGGAATGAAAGGACAGCAGGGGCTTTGGCTCTGATTGTGACTGTATGTTTGCTGTCCTCTATCAGAGTGTTTGCAGCATGACTACTATTGCGAGACAACCCAGGAGCACAACACAGCACACAGAGGCTTTGTCTTTTAATAGTGGTTTATATAAAAGACTGCTATATACATAAATACACATGTTAGCCACATACCAGGCAAACAATCAGTCTTCATTACTCTGCACAGAGAAATACAATGGAGATAGAACATGAGCAGAGAGAGATATGCCTTCTCATGGCCGCTCTGTATATAGACAACTTCTTAAAGTGGCAATAACTCTGCTAACTCATTCTCATTGCATCAGCATTTACAGCAGCCATAAAACAGCTGGTCAGCTATTAAATCTCAATACCTTAACATTCTCCTATGGATTTCAAAGTACCTATGGTTTACAGAGTGGCTGAGGGAGATGAAATGATCAAAGGAACATCTAGAATGCTACTGGGGGGAAATGAGGAGTGAACATTATTGAGTACAAGCTACAATCACTATTGGATTTACTTTGTTGTGGTGAAGGTGGCAAAATGCCAGTACTTCTCTGTCCTTATTGCATCCACGGATAGACACCTGGTGGCCCCATTAAAGGTAACATAGATGCACCTGAGGGGAACTGATTTGAAAACTGGCTTGCAGGACTGCTGTGAGGAATAGGCTTGCCATTTATTGGATAAAGTTACCTGGATTCACTCCAGGTTAGGATCTGGTCTTGAGGTAAGACCCATGAAGATACTGGAGCTCAGTCCAGTTTGGTTATCTGGAAAGAATTTGTCTTTGTTACTCCCAATATAGTAGACCAGGTTCTTGAGACGGCAAACTTGGCCATTTGTATATTACCCAATATCTCCCCTGGCTGGCTAAGGCTTTCACTGAGGTGACATGCAGCTGTGGTTTGGCAGTGGTCAATCGTGCCTGAAAGAAAAAGGGTGTGGTTTCACTGTCCCTGGATGAGTTGGAAGTATGTCCCTCTCTCCCCAAAACTCAGTGTTGGTCCCAAGTAAGTAGGACAGGTTTGAGGCATAGCCATGGGCCTGAAATAGTATTGAACAATTTCTTGTAAATGAGTTGGGTTTTTTTTAAACTGGGTGGTACATCCATCCTCACTTTTCTTGATTTTTCACTAGCTTTCAATATCTTTAATTAAGGTATCTTTCAGGACCAGCTTTGGTGGTTGGGAGGGTACTGTATTGTGCCAATTCTTTTATTTTCCCTGGGAATAAATAGCAAATTCCTTGGCACTGTATTGTTATATAACAAAGGTATAAAAATTGTGTAGGCACTGTTGTCTCTTCATCACTGGTTCTTCATCTGCAAGCCCTAGTAAATATAGGGGAGCTTTAATATTGAGGCAACTAACTTTACCCAGGTTGGCTTTCTAAAAAAGAAAAATCCTTCAAGGGAAGGACTTATGTGACAATGATGCAGCATTTTCTTTTTTTAATAATTGTATTAAATATTATAATTACAGCAATAAAAATTGATACAGGTTTCTAATAGTTGAATAGCAGTTAGTTTCTGAAAATGAGTAATAAACGGGGCATGTGAGCTTAGTGTCCTTTCAAAGGCCCCGAGTGCAATTTGAGCAAGATGATTATTGCCTCATTCTCTAGACACTAAACCTGCTGGATTGTCTACTATCCAGCAGTTTCCTCATGAGGAGCAACCACATGGAGCACTTTTGGACAATCTCAAGTCTTCTCCTTGTCTGGAGAGGTTTCAAAGAGCTGGTCTACTATCTCAGAGGTGGTATTCAGCAGGTTCTGACACGTTCTGGAGAACCAGTAGTGGAAATTTTGAGTAGTTCGGAGAACCGGCAAATACCACCTCTGGTTGGCCCTGCCCCCATCTATTCCCTGCCTCCCAAGTCCCAGCTGATTGGCTGGGTCTTCATTTGTTGCCCTGCACAGGAGAACGGAGATGGAAAAGCAGGTTAGTGGAGTCGGGAGGTAATGGAGATTTTGCTGTATTCTTCCCCTGCCACGCCCACCAAGCCACACCCACAGAACCAGTAGTAAAAAAAATTGAATACCACCACCGTACTAACTGACTGTTCATTCCACTTGCAGTTATTGTTCCTACTTTTTACAGACCCATTTTTCAGTCCAACGTTTCTTTTGCCAGAAGTTCCCAATCTCGGGGCATTTTCAGTGTAGGACATTCAAGGTTGATATTGTCCTTCATATTTCATAGCTTTAATAGTTTGATGCTTTTGGGCTTAAATGTTCACCGGCTGTGCAGTGATTTGATGGCTTGGAGTAAAAAATGTCCATATAACAATAGGAGCAAATAGACTGGTTAGACAGAAGTTGGTTTCTGTTCACCAATGCTGCTGATTTTTCATAATTAGCTGGACGTGGAATGAAAACCAAAACTCTACCAAACCACTGGAAATAGTGATGAATAGTTGTCCCTTGAATACCTTAATTGTCCAATACCAGTTTTGTGCTCAAGAAATATTGTAACAACAACTGCTTTTTGTTTTCCTTTTTCATAGCCCTATTATACATTTAAAAATGGGGACTGAGAAAAAAACTGAATAATTAAAGGTTTATTTCTAAAGCTCAGAAACAGAGAAGCTAAAATGATCACAAATAGCTTATGTCTGTGGGTATAGACATATGGACAGACATACGCTGTTTGTGATCATTTTAGTTCCCCTGTTTCTCAGCCTCAGAAATAAATCTTTAATTATTCAGTTCTTTCTCAGCCCTCTTTTTACCTCATAGACTCCTACTCTGTGCTACAGCCTTTCCCTTTTTAGCATGTAATCCATTGGCATTTCAAAGAGAAGGAAAAGTTCAGACATTTTGGCAGCCGTTCTTATGCTTCTTAAAAGTTTACTATAGACAAAATGTCTATGGTCACCGGGATAAAACCAGATTCATTGCCTGGTCTATGCTACGGAAACATAAGCAACTCCAGGACTCAGATGAAAATACCATAATAGTTTTATTTACATTAATCCAAGAAAGAAAAACCTCATGGTCCCCTAAAAAGGAGGAAAACGGAGAAGGGAGTACTGCTTAAGTGCTTATTTGAGATCTTGAAAAAAAGATGAGATAAATATTTAACACACAAATTAATTTTAAAAGCATATATTTACTAGCTGAACATATTGAGCTAAAAGAGGAGATCAAAATATTTTATTTTTTAAATATTATATTTAATACAATTTTTCCAAATAGCTTTAATCACAACATTTTGTTGCAGGCCATGAGGTGTCCCAGGCAGATTAGAATAGACATGTTAGAAAGAAACAAGTTGGATTACAACTTTTATCCCATTTGTCCATCTTTCAGTTTTTCAAGACAGAAGAAAGGGCTAAAACTGGATATATTTGATATTACTTGCTTTCTCCTACATGTCTTCCAGATTGTTTTGGTCCAAGTAAACCCTCTTAAAGAAAAAGGAAGATTATATGTATTTACAACATGTTTAATTACTTACTTAATTTTAGTGTTCTTGATGGATAAGGCCCTTGCTTTAATTGCATTCTACTGAAGTATTTCTACATATAGAAGATGAAATAATATGAACATTTTATACAAAGAAATTAGGAATATAGTGATTTGAAAACTGAGCTGTATAAAAATGTGTATGAACAGTGGGTCATAATTCCAGAGAGTGTCTGAGAGAAAGTTAGCACATAAGCAGCTCTTTCGAAGCACATTCTGAGATAGAAGATAATAATAAGAACACAGGAGAATCATTGGCCATAATGTATGAAGGAGAGAGAGAGAGAGAGAGAGAGAGAGAGAGAGAGAGAGAGAGAGAGAGAGAGAAAATAGCTCAGTGCAAGAAAATCTTAGAGGATGCAAGAAAATCCAATTGCTACTGCAAAGATCGGAGGCCTGCCAAAAAATTTAGAAGGAATTTTATCCTGCTTCTCACTAAGCATTTGCAGAGTGGTTGCATTTTTCTTGATGATGTTGATAAAGTCCAGGACTGGATTTAAACAACGGCACTGCAAGAATAATTAACCAGGGCATCTATAGCAAGACAAGATTTTGTTTGATTGATTAGAGGTGTGTCTCAGTGTAATAATATAAACTCTGGCCCTATATATTTGCATATGTTATTGCAATACAAATACAAAAGAACAGGAATTTGTGTTGTGATATGATGCATACTTCGTCACTTGTTGCTGTCCTGCAAATGCCTGCAGTCATTACTTTAGAGAAGGAAGCTGGTTGGGTAACTATCCTGACAGGAGCTGATTGAATATTTAATTTAAACCCAATTCAAAGAAATGCAATTTGATGTGGCGGTGGCTTGCCTAGTGTGTCTACCATATTTGTGTATTTTTTGTGTCTGTGTAATTTTGCATGCCACTCAGAGTCACATATGTAAGATATTTAAATTTACAAATAAATGAATGAATGCAGAGTTGGGTAAAATAAACATCTCTCTGTATTTTTCAAGCTAACACTTTCTACACCACTGAGGAAGCCAAGCTGAACAAAATGGAGGATTAATGATTTTTGCCAGACATCATTCTTCAGTTTTACACAGTGGAGAACATGTTTATGACAGAATGAAGCTTAGGTTTGCCCATTTAATTTGGGAGCTTTATTTTCAAAAACAGACGTGAGCTGAACAGAAATGTGGAGCAGAATTTAGTGAATGCAATATAGGACCTGAACAAAGCTTGGTTTGTCTTGTTAGATGAACAACATATTGGCTGATTAGCAACGTATTACTGTAAAAACATCCTAAAGAGCCTTAAGATCTGTACACATCTCACTAGCGATCAATTGCCATAGCACGTCAATAAGTAATGATATGCTCTGTTTCCCACAACTACGATTCCTGTGGGATGTAATGATACATCCTGTCTGTCCATTTAGTACCAATCTTCTCCTGGATTAAGGGTTGGGCTTTTTCTAGCACTTACCGTATTATTCAGGGTCAATGGAAGACAGTTAGAATGGGAAGGATTAGATGATGCATACACAGCTAGACAGTTCCCTCCAAAGTGATTATACATAACGGATGAACATCACCTGAATAATCTAATAACAAACATCACTGATGAAAAGTAAAGCAAATTGACTAAATATCCTGCTGTGGTGCAGAAATACAATAAACCCCTATGTCTTCAAAGGGGAAAGAAAATAAACACCTTTAAACATGAGGAACCTGGTGAAGCTTGAAAATGTTTAATTATTTTGATGAACGAGGGCAAGTGGGGTTCTTGGAAAATTGCTACACCAGCAGAATTTTCTTTTAATGTGACAGGTACTGTCATGCTGGCTGTATGTATGTACGTGAGAGAGAATTTACAATGTACAATTGGAAGGAATGGGTAAAAAGGTTGTGGGGTTGTGATAGTGGTGGAGGAAAGAACAATACCGACCTCCGTGGTGAAGGTGGATTGGAACCCTTGATTCTGGATTTTTTAAAATCTGGTCCTAAAAGTCCTCTATACATGTCTGGTTTTTCTCTTCACTGATGTCCCTTCTTTCTCCCAGATGATGATCTTATTCCAGACAGGCCTTACATCTGGCAGGTGATGATGATGATAAACAATATCTGATTCAAACAGTTAAAATTAATCATATATAGTACTTTTTATTTCTTCTGTTCAATTGAGTCGGATTCTCAGAGCCTGCCAGGATTAGCCCCTGCAGTTTCCTTGGCAAGATGTTTTTTTTTTTAATGTTTGCCATTGTCTGTTTCCTAGGGCTGAGAAAGAGTGACTGGCCTGAGGTCACTTAGCTGGCTTTGTGTCTAGGGTAGGACTGAACTCCTGGTTTCTAGCCTGGCACCTTAAAGACTACATCCAACTCTACATCTACATGTACATCTGCATCTACCATGTTTTCCCCAAAATAAAACCCTCTTTTATATTTTTTTTGCCACCAAAAAAGGCACCAGGTCTTATTTTGGGGTGGATGTCATACACTGACTAAGTTCAAGTGCGTGCTTCGCCTCTGGCCTCCTTATTGCTGTCAGAGGCCTTCAAAAACTTCAGCCGCGGCCGGCATAGCTTTCCTGAAGGCCTCTGAAGCCAATAACAGAGCTCCGGATCAATCCAGAGCTTTGTTACCAGCTACAGAGGCTGCAGAAGAAATGGGCCAGTAAGGCAGGTGTCGGGGTACACGAGGCCTGGCTACAACTGTCCAAAGGTAAGTAGTAGGGCACCTCCACCCTCCCATCCCCACCCTAGCTTAATTTTTACCCATGCACTCAAGTGGGCGGGGTCTTAATTAGGGCTTATTTTGGGGGTAGGGTTTATATTGGGTGCATATGTAAAATCAAGCTAGGGTTTACTTTCAGGGTAGGTCATATTTTCGGGGAAACAGGATACATATATGCTTACCCACCATTTTATTATCATTTCAGAGGAAATAATATAATGTGAACTAAAATAAGAACATGTAATAGTAAGCCAATAAGAAAATGAAACATTGCTAAATGTATTTTTATATCAATAGCTTTTCACATACCTCTCCATAGCTTTCTAGCCTTAAAAACCATTCTTGGTTCCACCACATGCACCCACTGTTTATATGGTGTTGGTTCTTCAAACTTCTCATTCTTCCCTTTTTGAGATTCTCAAAAATTAATCAAATTAATTGATCAATTATTCAATCTTTTCCTTCCTTTTGACCCATTTAATCTTTCTGCATGTATTTGTTTGGAGATTTGACATTCATTCTATCTTGCTGTAAATGACTGAACCATCTAAAACTACCATCTTATGTTTGTCACACACTTTTTAATTCAATCCCAAATTCATTCAACACTGTTGGAGACACCTTGGTCTACTATAGTCAGTGGGGGTTCTTTGCACCCAGGTGTGATCTTGCACAGCATCTAGTCCATTAAAGTCCAGGCAAAGTCAGGCAGTTGCTGTCATTGATTTTGATGCCAAACTATAGCCATGCTGATATTGACTCCTTGTTGAAAATCACTGATTTAATTGCCTTGTAACCAATATACATTGAAAGACATCTCTCAGTTCTGTTCCTCAACATGTTCTTATTAATCTTTCAATGTTGGCATTTCATCACCATTCATTCCCTGAAATACTTGGAAATAGCTTCAAGACAGCAACCAATCTAATACAGTTGGGTATTTTCTAACTGCGATGCAGATGATTATTGCTATTTTTAATAGTCCCATCCTTTACAGTGGATTCCAGAGAACCAAGGCTGAAATTCATTGTTTGAAACTAGTCATAAGAAAAGCCACTAGCTTTGATGCTTAGTTTTTGGAGAAGAGAAGGCTGATTTCAATAATGAGATTCAAAGAGCATAAAAGAAAATATTTTCAGGCAAAAGCGAAAAGGGGAGAACCATTTTCCTGACCTGCTAGCGTGTGCAATTTATTCTCTGCACAATAGTTTAAAGCAATGAGCAATACAGAATGACTTTCTTAGGAAGGAGAACTTTGAAAAGTTGCAGTACAACTTTCTCAAGACTGTTGACTGTTGCAGAATTGAATTTTGATATTATCTGCCTGTTGAGGCCACTTGCCGTAGTGGAAATAACTTTCAGCATTCAGAAGCATTTACCATGATTTACCATGCAGCAGATTCCAAAAGTCCTTAAAAGCACAGTTTCAACTCTTCAGTGCTTCGATTTTATGATGATGTTGTTTGCATTCCCCAAGGACTAAAAGTTTCCAGAGCTTGTTTTAAAAGTCAAGTTGATTTTTATGCAGTGATGACTGGAGTCTTGGATACTTGATATTAACTGGTGATTTATGAGTGCACAGTTGGAGGAGAAATGAAGCAAACAGGCCTACCTTCTAGTTATAAAACAGTACCATCTCCTTAAGCAGCACTTTACTCTTCCTAAAGCTTCAATTTGAGCTTGTCAGGAAAATAGATTCAAATGTTTGCTGCTTCAAATTAAAGTAAATATCTTTGATCTTCTCCTTACCTTTTTCTGATCAAGGCAGAACATGGGAAACTGCCTAAATAAGGGTTGTCTATCTTTAGCTTCCTTATATGTCATAAAGAGGACATTTTAGTTCCATTGTTTATTTTTATGAAATGGAGAACTTCCTATTCTATTCAAATTGTTTGCCCCATTCTTCAGACATACCTTACAGCAGTTTTCCTCAAGCTTGGCTAGTTGAAGATGTATGGATTTTCAACTCCCAGGGCTGCCTGGGGAATTCTGAACGTTGAAGTTTTCAGCATTACCATATGCAAAAGTGTGACTTTTGTCATCTCTCTGGCACTACATGAGAGTCGAGAAGAGCTTACTTTTAAGTCCATCAAAATGTCAGAAATCTGACTGCAACAACAAAATCAAGTCTCAACTCCTCTTCCTTGGATCACCTGCAGAGAGTTCTTCTTTGAAAACTGCAGGATCTGGAGATGGGTTCCTGATAGGAGTGGATATTGGCTTCACTGTTGGTCATTCAAACATTTTGGGGTGGGGGATTTATGGGTGGGGGTTTAAAAATCAAGAGTAGCAAAGTCAATGTTCCAGCTGTTCCAGCCTACTTTTGCTTATCACATCTGATTTGGCTGCAAAGCCACCCAGGCATATTGGATTGCTTTTTCCTTTGCCTTCAGATTGAAGCTGTTGATGCCATTCCTGTGGACATGATGGAGGCACTGATGAATCTGGATCCTGAGCAGAGTGCATGAACTGATTCTGCACCCGTTGTTCCTAGGATTTCGTGGGATCAACTCTCCCATCTTTCTCCTCGAAGGAGTCAGCATCAGATGAGACTGTCACAACACTGAAGGGCAGGAACATCACAATAATAGCAGTGATGATGTTCCGTGGTGGGATGCTGCCGTTCCCACCAGTTCTAGTGAACTGGTAGCTCCAGTGAGCAGTTGGCCTGCCCACCTGACCCCGCCTTTTCATGGCACATCTCAGCTGTTTTACTCACTGAATAGAAGGTAAGTTCTCATAATATTAAATATTAAAAAAGTTTGAATCCCACCATTGATGATATTATCCAGTTTGGCAATGAAACATCTGCAAAAAAAACCCAACAACCCCACAAAGCTCAAAGAGGACCAAGGAACCCACGTGACAATAATTGTTATGCTGGTCTGGATTATGAGTGTCTCCCATACTTTCTGACCTGTGTTCGATAATGAAAGGAAAGCAGTTTATTAGCAAAGAAATTGGAATTCCATCATTTATCAGTGAGCCGTTGCTCTGGTCTTGTTGACATCTGGGTGATTTTCCTCCCCAGTAGCCTTTTCAGAAGAAGGATTTGTGCAGACGACATTACGTGAGTGATTTTTTTCCAGCATATTTAATATGCGGAGAAGCTGAGGGCTTTTGAAAGTCAGTTCATTGGAAAAGAGCTCATCTAGATTTTATTTTTTTGTCTCTGAGTGAACTGCTGATCTAATTAAATGACTTCAACTTGTTCTTAGTTGCTCATTTATCTGTTCAAATTGCCCAGAGGCTTCAATCCTTCTTCTTCTGTATAAGATCTTCCAATTCTTCGATTAAGAACAGAAAACAAAGTGACCCTCATTTATGCCAGGCCTTGATGAAGCTCTCTCATCTACCTGCCCTGAATTTCAAGAGAGAGAGAGAGAGAGGGAGGGAGG
>JANHFN010000877.1:187491-235531 GCA_032468175.1 Toxicocalamus goodenoughensis | reverse complement strand
ATGCTTTTGGAAAAGCATAATAAGATATTCCCTGGATTGTATGAGAGCTATTGATAAAACCTCTGATACTAAAAATGCAAACCACTCACACCCTACACACTCACACACAATGGTGTAGACCCTATCAAGTTTCTCCATGGAAGTTTTTCCATCCATGAAGTAGACAGTAATATAGAAGTGATTTGTCCTGACCTTCTGGTCCCTTATACAACATCCCTTATGTTAGTCAGAATCTTTCTGCAACCATTTTATCTGAACTGATAATGTTTAAAGTGTCAGCAAAATGTTTGCCAGCATCTATCTGAATAAATGAGCAAAAAATTAGGATGCGCAACATTGTTACAATTATTAACCCAATGTATTGAACTTGGCTGCATTTGCAGAAAACATACTGTCATCAGTGTCCACACAAACCAAGACCATGTAATTCAATTAAAGTCTGCAACACTATACAATGTAATTATGCAATTATATTTTCATTACATAATTGCATAATGTAACTATGCAATTACATTTCATTATGCAATGAACTTATTCCTTGCATAGCCTAACACATATTTTCCTGTACAGATTGCACTAGGTAAACACAGAAATTTTAAACAGGTAAACATACTGGGCCACTTGAAACTCTACAGCTTTCATTTTCTATGCATATATCAAATTTTCCTTTATTCTGCTGGCCAAATTCTTTCACTTCACTTGCCTTCCAATAGCTCCATGGGAGCTGAGCTCTATAGCACATTTTTCAGTGAATGCTCAGAAGCCCCAGCACCCAATGCAACTTTTGTTAATACAGCCGACAGTCATTCCAGTGTGAAATTCTAATTATGTATTCTCACTATATTGAATGGATTTTCATGGAACAGATTTAGGTGACTCTCAGCTAAGACTTTTCTGGTATGATTGCACCTATTCAGCATGGCTCTTAGATAGAGCATGCAGGCGTTCCCCCCACCCCACCCCCAATGAAGTACTGTTGCCTTTGGAGGGGGACAATAATATAACAACTCTTATATAAAATTATATATAGAAATTGGGATTGGGATTCAGATTTGAAAATACAATAACATTGTTCCAGCCGCATCTCCTATTGGTAAATCCATAATTCTTCATATAATGATACATTCCAAATACTTGGCATGTAAATCAAAAGTGCCTTTCTATTTTTAAAACATACTGATTTTTCTAGCCACACTTCAATAAATGTATGGATACAGTAAGACAAGTGTGATAAAAGTCTATGTCAGCTGAAGAAAGTTTCCCTTGACTCATTTTACATTTCTAAATTAAGTAATTGCTCAATCATGTTTAATGTCCTCTCTTGCTCATTTTTGGAATACAGAAGTAGTACTGACACAATGATTGACTAAAGATCAGCCTTCTTAAATATTTGAGCACTCTATAGGAATATAAGTACATTGACAAACCATAGCAAATAAGCTGGTTTAAGGACATGACATGAGTGACTGTCAGAGACTATATAGGTAAGATTAAGTAAGAAAAGAATTGCAATGAGTATGTTCATAACATTGTAATTAAAACTTTCTCCTTTACCCAGAATTTTTAGATTCCAAAAAGAACAGCAAATTTACTCTTTGCAATGGAAACTTTTATGGATCAAAATAGAGTTCATTGAACTAATGAATTAATTAGAGAAATAATAACATGTACATTGTTTTTCTTTATGTTAGCAGGATTCATTTATTTTAAAGAACCGAATTAATACAATATTAATCATACATGTAGGAAGTATTGATAATTGCTCTATTATTACATCAACAGTTGAAGAAATGGAACCAGAGGATGAGTCCCTGTATAAATACAAAGGGTTCTATTTCATAACTGGAATCTCCTCACCTGAAAATTTAGATTCACTGGACAGTCTTGAAATCCGAGATGATGATACATTCATAATCACATATCCTAAATCTGGTAAGTTCAAAGATATCTTTCAAGAAAGAGTTAATCTTGTGTCTAATGCTGTTATACAGTTCCTCAGTATTTTGGTTGCTGTGACTCTGTTGTGCTATCGACAGATATTAACATTTAGCATTTTATAAGAAGCTGGAAATGTAGGAAAAATAAAGCTGCTAAATCTCTACTTTCATCATTTATATTTTACTCAACATTGCTGGATGGCTGACCTTGGCTAGTTACTCTCCCTCAGCCCAATCTACCTCACAGGGTTGTTGTGAGGAAAATAGGAGGAGGAAGAAGTATCAGGTATGTTTGCCACCTTGAGTTAGTTCTAAAACTAATAAAGGCAGGATAGAAATAAATAGCTATTCTTTTCTCATCCACCCATCAGCGTAATCTATCAAGTTTAGTAGAGTTAATTATCTTTATGCATCTCTAAAATGTTTGCTATTTTCCCTGATAGGAAGGTTGGCTTTGCATAAGTTCAACATTCTCCAAATAATAATGAGTGAATCGATTTAATTTTTCCTTAATTGCAGGAACAATATGGACTCAGAATATTGTCAGCTTGATTCTTTATGAAGGCCATCGAAATGGAACTGAAAATATTACCCTCATTGACCGGGCACCATGGTTGGAGTATAATGTTTTCCATGTAGATTTACCCAATCGCCCATCGCCTCGTGTCATTTCTTCCCATCTGCCCTACTATATAGTACCCAAAGGATTACAAAATAAAAGAGCAAAAGTAGGACATATTTTTTTAACTTGTTAGGTGGAGTGGGGTACTGTCTGCTTTTTTTTCCTTTTAACTCTATATCTGAATTTTTTATTAACTAATAGGCAAGGGTACACAAATAAATATTACATTGTTCCAATATGTTTGGTAGACAATAGCAAGTTTTGAAGTGTGAGGGTAAAAAACAGTGTTATTAAAATCAGAAGGTCATGCCCAGCAAAGTTTCCTTCTAGATCCAATTCATGGTATTGCTTTTGACCTTTAAACCCCTTGATAAGTAGGGAACATGTTATTTGAAGGACCTCCCCTCCCCAGTTGCAACTAGGCGTCACATCAAGTCCAGCAGGAAAGTAATGTTGGGGTCCCATCAACTTGGGACATTTGTTAGGCAGGACTTAGGAGGAAAGCCTTTTCTTCTGTGGTCTCTGCCAGATGGAAAATCATTCTCCCAACAACAGGTTGGCCCCAATCCTGTTGGTCTGCTGGAAGGTTCTCAAACATGGTTTTGCTAAGGAGCTTTGAGATCCCATGATATAATAGAGCCCATTAGATGAAGGTTTGAGAGTTACTTGGTGCCCTCTCTGTATGCTTTAGGTTTTTTTGACTAGGTGTTATCATCTTTCTCTTACAGATTATTTATGTGGTTAGAAATCCAAAGGATGCCTTGGTTTCTAGTTACCATTTTCACAAAATATCACCCAATATAAAGACTCCAAAAGACTTTGATACATTCTTGGAGAAGTTTTTGGCTGGCAAAGGTAAGAAGAATTTGATCATGACAATTATGGATAAGACATTATGAATATATTTTGATCCGCTTCCCACAAAGAGCAAACAATCCACCTTCTCTCCTAACATAAGAAATGAATAATGATTCTCTATACTCGTGCAGTAAGTTGTGTAAATTCTACATAAATATTTTATATGGATTGGTGGAGAAGAATGCAGGGCTCCTAGGACAACTATGATGTAAAAGTGAGTGGGGAGAAAAGAGAAAGCAGCTTATTAGGGGAGAGAGATGAGAAATACTAAGATATATTTAATATGGAGGAGAAAATGGAGAGAAATTGTTTATCAATTCAAAATCAGGATGTGAATGAGTTGGAGTGGATGGCTAGAATCAAATATTTTTAAAAAATCAATATTAGTTAATGAACCAAATACTCAAATGAAATCACAAGGGAAGCGTTTTAAAGGTTGGAAAGAGAAAAGAGCTAACCAGAGTCAGTCTGATATTTAAAGAAGTATAAAAAAATTAAATCAGATTGCCCCAAAGTCCCAAATAAGAAGAAGCAAAGAAATGAAGTTATGTAGCAGCATCTTGACAAAAATCCCCCCTTAACAAGTTGGAGTATACAACCACATTAGTTGCTACACTCATTCCTTCTCTACACTTTCAGTGATGTTAGGCCAGCTCCTCAGTTGTGCTTTCATGCTTTGAACCTTAGGCCCACCAGGCCCATAATGGAGGAAACTCATCAGGATCATAATGGAGAAAACTCAAGCATTAACAATGTAGAAAGTGCCGTGGTGGCGCAGTGATTAGAATGCAGTACTGCAGGCCACTTCTGTTGACTGATGGCTGCCTGCAATTTGGCAGTTCAAATCTCACCAGGCTCAAGCCTTCCACCTTTCTGAGGTTGGTAATATGAGAACACAGATGTTTGGGGGAAATAGGCTGACTCTGTAAACTGCTTGGAGAGGGTTGTAAAGACCATGTAGATAAGACTGCTCTCATTTTTATGCTAAACCCATTTCTCTCCTAACAGTGTTTGTACTTCATGTTTTGTAGTTTGTGGCTTGACCATATAGATATTTGGGTAACCACCAAGTGAGCTATCATGCTTTGATCTTTAGACCAACCAGAATCATAAAGTTAAGTGGAGGAAATTCATGCATTAATCCTCACGTTCATGATAAACTCATTTCTCTTTTATCAGTGGTTTGTAATTCGTGGCTAGACCACGTAGAAGGCTGGTACTCTCATAAGAGTGATTTCAATATACTCTTTTTGTCTTATGAAGAAATGAAAAAGGTAAGATATGTTGTGTTGTGTAGTGCAATATGTACAACCATCAAGCACAGAAAGCTTTAAGAATGATGGTATATGTAAATAACTTGTTCCAATAGGGAGTAGCAGAGGTCACCGTAGAGCCAATCTTGGGAAAGTATATTTTTTAGCCTGGCTTGGGATCTGGCCAGCCTCTGATGCAGCCAAGATTGCTAGGAATATGACTTTGAATCTGTGGCACATAAATATATTGTAAACTAAAAATGTTTCTCAGCAATTTGCCTCATGGAAACTTTTACAAGAAGTCCTAAAGCAGCATTTATTTATTTAATTCATTGATATTGCTTCTATGTACAGTTTTCATTTTTAAAAAGATATTTTATCTCAAGATAATTTTTCAGTAGGAAAAGAATTAAAGTTTAATATGCAAGATATGTATTACAACGAAGTAATCTTGAGAATTCCTGAAATATATCAACAATATTTTCCATTTATTCTCCATTGTTATGGATGAACTAATATAAAGCTTTATCAAATTGCAGGATCTTAAAAGTTCTGTACTGAAAATATGCAACTTCCTAGGGAAAAAACTAACTGAAAAGGAGGTGGATGATGTGGTGGATAAAGCTACATTTGATAACATGAAAGTGGATTCTAGAGCAAACTACACATTCATGCCTCCCGATCTGCTAGATTTCAGCAAAGGAAACTTTCTTCGCAAAGGTAGATCAGTAATAATTCATACTCTGGAGCTATGCTTTTGGAATGCGCCAGGCTTCATCTGAAACCAGGTTCCCACCTTCATCTGAAAGGCACCTTCTAAAGTGATATGGAACTGTCCTAACAGGCTCTCTTTCTGCTGTCTCTCCATGAGGTTGTGTTTGCCTCATCAGCAGCCTACGTTTGAGGCAGCCGTAACTAAGCCTTTCTTAGTTGTGCCAATGTTCAAGTGGTGTTCTCTTTTTCACAACAAATTTCAGGCATGGATATAATCTGACCCGTTTCAATTATCATTCTCTTGGTTGCACAGTCTAATGATCCTTTGGGTGTGGGATTGTTTTAGCTCATACTGACCACTTTAGGATGGTGGAGACACAACTTCTTCTTTCTCTACCTTGGGTACTCTCCTCCACCAGGATGGGGTAGGTCATATGGTTAGGATGCTGAGTTGAAAGGTAGGAAGCCCATGTTTGAAATCCGAGTGTTGCTGCATGGTGGAGTGAGCTCCTATCATTCTCTGTAGCACCTTGTTGGGAACATGAAAGGAGCACCACTCCCGGGACATCTCCTCGGAAACAATGATGTCACCAGCTAATCCTTTCAACTTGGAAAGGTTAATAAACTTTTTTCAAACTGAAAAAAAAAGGTGTCTCTGACATAGGAGGACATTGTCCTCCAGCCTTACAACTACCTCCTCTAAACCTGCAGGGACATATTCAATGATCAAAAAGCCATCAATCATTTCTCTTAAGCATTGGCCCAACTGGGTGAACTCAAGATCGTTTAGAACCTCATTGGGGGACCATTGGTTCCATGACTTCCCAGTAAGAGATACTTGTGGCAGGGAATCATTCAACACCTTCTAGATAGAAAGATCTTTGCCTTCTACCAAGTCTTCCTTCTGTAATCCAGCTCAAGTTAAAATAGTAAGAAAGAGTTTTCCACCCAAAAACCATCAACACAGATTTCTAAGAACTGTTTGATGGGCAGGGAAGTGGTTAAGCATTTCTTTGATAACTGAGGAATGTGCAATGTTCCAAGTTAGTCAGCTTTTGCAAACTATCACCCTCTTTCTCAGTCTCAGAGAAGCCTATAGTAGGCAAGGTAATTGGAGAGTAAAAACCAAAACTGAAGAATTTGGTTCTTCATCCCTACGGTCCCCACCTGGCGCCCTGAAATATTTTATATACAGTAATGTGAAAAAGAATGCATACTCTGAGTTCTATTGTTTACGTATCAAGACATAGTAAAAGTCATCTGATCCTTAGCAGTTCTTAAAACCAGGTAAAAGCATCCTCAGATGAACAACACATGAAGTATCACACCATGCCTTCATTTATTTATAAAAAGAAAGCCAAAATGGGGAAGCCATGTGTGAAAAATTAAGAACCTTCTTAATTCTTCCATAGGTATGAAGAGGCTCAGTAACTGCCAATTGCTGCTAATCAAGTGCCCTTAATCAATTGATCATCAGCAAGTGTAACTACCTCTATAAACCCCAAAGTGTTATGAGTTTGCTTGTTTCCATCATTGAGTGTGTCTTAACACAATGCCAAAGAGGAAGGACATCAGTAATAATCTTAGAGAACCAATTGTTGCTGACTATCAGTCTGGGAAGGATTTTAAGGTCATTTCCAAACAATTTAAAGTACATCATCTACAGTGAGGAAGATTATTCACAAGTGGAAAACATTCAATACAGTTGCCAATCTTCCTGAGCAAATTCATCCCAAGGTTAGACATGCAACCCTCAGAGAAATTGCAAAAAAATCCCAGAGTTACATCTCATACGCTACAGGCCTCAGTTAGCATGTTAAATGTCAAAGTTCATGACACTACAGTTGGAAAAAGGCTGAACCAGTAGGGTTTGTTTGGAAAGGTTGTCAGAAGAAAGTCTCTTCTCTAAAAAGAGCATTGCAGCACAGCTTTGGTTTCCAAAGTTGCATCTGAACAAATCATAAGACTTTTGGAACACTGTCCTTTGGACAGATGAGACCACAGTGGAGATGTTTGGCCACAATACATAGTGCCATGTTTGATGAACATCAAATACTGGATATCAGCACAAACATCTCATACCAACCATTAAGCATGGTGGTGGATGGGGGGGATCATTTGGACTTGCTTTGTAGTCACAGGATCGGGACACCTTGCAGTCACTGAGTTGACCATTAACTCCTCTGTATACCAAAATATTGTAGAATCACATGTGAAGCCACCCATCTGACAGCTAAGGATTGACCAATACTGCGTCATGCAACAGGACAATGACCCCAAGCAGACCAGCAGAACTACAACAGAATGGCTGAAAAGGGAAAGAATCAAGGTGTTGCAATGGCCCAAAGTCCAGACCTCAACCCGATTGAAATGCTGTGGTGGGACCTCAAGTGAACTGTACATAAACAAATGCTCACAAACTTCAACTAACGGAAGCAATGTTGTGAAGAACACTGGACCAAAATTCTTCCAAAATACAATCAAAATTATTTCAAAACTATTCAATAGTAAATTTTACACACACAGCTCCTCCATTTTGGCTTTCTTTTTATAAAGTAAATCATGACATGGTGTAATGTCATGTTGTTCATCTGAGGTTGTATTTACATACTTTTAAGACCTGCTAAGACTAGATTTTTACTATGTTCTCATACATAAAACTGAAGAATTCAAACAGGGTATTCTTCCTATTTACATGACTGTATAAACACACAAACCTAATCACAGAAAAATGTTTAAGAATGAACATTTTGGTGACAGGATGACATAAATAGCCTCTAGTTTAATTGAAGGTTGACATATTTTTAACCATTGTTTCCCAGGCACCATTGGGGACTGGAAGAACCTCATGACTGTTGCCCAGAGTGAAAGGTTTGACCGTGTCTTTAAGGAGAGGATGGAAAAGCTGCCCTTCAAATTCTCCTGGGATATTCAGGAGGATCCTCAGCCTATTTCCAGCTCAGCGAAGGAAAATATGTTATATGTACCTTCAATTGGCTTGAATCAGAGATGACCTTCCAAGAGTCATATTACGTTGTAAAGTTTAATTCTCAACTCTACAAAGATCATAGAAGAGAGCAACATTAAATTCTGTGTAATTAAATATTGTACAGCATTTGTTTATTGAGTTAGATTTCCATAGCTGCCTGACTCTGGGTATTATAAATGAAATAGAGCCCTACAAAGACAACATATCACTTATATTTTCTGCCTCCCTGAAGATACATATTGCTTGCTTTATCATCTTAGCCCAACTCCTGAAGGGAGAGAATTTTTTTTTTTTTGGAAGGCTAACATACTCAAGGTACTACTAATCTTGGTACCCCATGGATGAGGTGGGGAAAAGATTGAAACAAAAAAGGCATATAACCTAGGTCTCATTAGATTATATTATTTATCATTTTAAAAAGTTCATATATTTGCCTCCAGATGGCTTCCAGCATTAAAACGTAAAAAAACTCCTTCCACCCACCCCAGCAACAGAGACTACACAGTTACACTGTGATTGGCTCCTTCTCAGTTAGGGAGTCCCCAGACTCACTGACAAAATCATGTCTTCAGATCCGCAGGATGAGGGTGGCGCAGCTACAGTTGAAAACCGTCAGCCAGCATGCTCTCACCACTCTTTGTATGCAGGGGAGGGGGATGTTTTCCGGCTGTAGCCATAGCCTGCCAGCCCCTCAGCTGACGATGCACGTCAGCCCGATTGCAGGCTGCTGCCACCACTCAGCTAATATGCCCAGCCCAAAGGAGGCAAAGCGGCCAGCTAGAAAGGCCATATAGAAGTGATAGAGCACGTTCAGCCCCTGCAAGCAAAAGGCCACCGCGAGCAGGGAAAGCCAGATCCCCATCAACGCCATGGCCGCCCAGGCCCATCTAAGTTTTGGGGGAGGCACAAGCTCCTGGCTGGGCCTAGGTGACTGGAATCGATAGGGATCCAGCTTTTCCTGCTCACAGTGGCCTTTTCCCTGCTGGGCCTGGGCATGCTCTACCACTTCTACACAGCTTTTCTAGCTGGCCTCTTCGCCTCCTTCATGCTGGGTGGGCCTGGTGTAGATGGCAGCAATCAACAGCAGTGCCGAACTGCATTGGTTGCACAGGCCAAAGGCAAGAGCCGAGATGACGAGCAACAATCTGCTCTCCAACCTGAAGCAAAAACAGATGGGAAGGGATGGAGTAGGTGGGCCAATGGTGTCTGGGAGCAGCTTCCTCACCCCCTGCCTCACCTTGTCTTGGCCTGTGGTGGCGGCAGTAGCCAGAGGCAGAGGCATAGGGGAGAGGCATGCAGATTGGCATTCTGGATGAGTCGGGCAACTGCCTGCCCAGTCCCAGCCACATGGGATCGAGCAGGTGTTTCTGGTCTGCATCACTTGCCTCCACCTATCTCTGCCTGCTGCTGGTGTCACAGCCACACCTGCTTTTTAGAGGGCCAGCTGCAGAACCCCTGCTGCTGGACATCTCCCCTGCATGCCTGCGCTTGCGCACGCGCACACACACCTGAAAGGCTGGAAACACTGGGACAGGCAGGGCGCTTATCTTCAACCTGGTGGCATGTGCAGGTATTCCCACTGGGATGGGGTGTGCCAGGCCTGTGCTCCAAACAAAAGAAAGCCAATTTCTCTTCAGAACTCTCCTCCTATAATCAACTACTGTGTTTTATAATTGAAGGGGGAGAAAAGCATCACCTTCAAAACAACTATCTTTATCCAAACCTTTAGTACAACAATGCAGTTGTTGTTAATTTGAGGAGAGCATTTTCTGCTTTTCCAGAAAGGCCATTTTCTGCAGGAATACACAAAAGACACAAATCTCAAATGTTAAAGTCTGTTTATTAACAGGGATGAAAGCCACCAGAAAAGAAGTCACTTGATCTTAAAATACTTCGTCCTTCTCTTTGAAGAAAAAGATATCCAAATCACATGTGCATCTTTCTGGCTATAAGTGTCCAACCAGACCTATGGATCAAAATAGTTAATAGAGGAATTTCAGATCTAGTCACTATCTAGATGAACAGGGTTATAATCTGGATCGTCCTCATCATCTTCCAACTCCAGGTCATCCATTTCTTGGAACAACGATTCATCTACTTCCACATTGTTTCCAGCTTTGGGTGGGGGGGAGAGAAAAGGAAAATAAAGTTGACATTTTATAGAGACAAAAGTGATGCTTGTAATGACCACTTAGCAGTCTTAGCTAAAAAAACCTGACCCAGCATGCAAAGGACCCATAATTTCCAAAGAAGACAGAAACTGCACAGTGGGCAGTCTGTACCTACATAACCAGCTCAAGCAAATGGGTGTGAGCTTACATTGTGTTCTTTCATGTGACATGTAATAAATTTAGAAGGCATATACAGCAAGGGTGTCAAACTCAAGGATCGGGATCCAGATCTGGCCCATGGGGGATTTAGATCTGGCCCATAGGCCGCCCTGGAAACAGCAAAGGACTGACTGCCATGCCTCTGCCAGTGAAAAGGGCTTGGGAGGGCCATGAGAGGTCCTCCCAGGGTCTGTGTTTGGCCGCAACGGCCTCCATGAGTTCCATTTTCACTGGCAGAGGGGTTCATGAGCCCGTCGCAACAAAAGCAGAGCCTGGGAGGGTCACATACGGCCTCCCTGAGTTCCATTTTCGCTGGCAGAGGGCTGCTAGCCAAAAACGGAGCTTGAGTTACACTGAGTTGGCCAGGCCCTCTGGCCAGGCCCTTCATAGCCACAGCCCTGTGGCCCCCGGAGGTCAAACATAACTCTGATGCAGCTCTTAATGAAATCAAGTTTGACATCCCTGCTATACAGGGATCATATAGCTCTGAAGTTCAGGAAATATCTTGATACTTGCCATTTCATCATTTTTAATTGGTAACATAAAATTTAAAAGTTGTTACTTTTTTTTTTTGAAAGGAGTATAATTTTCTGCAAGCCAAAAGTGGTTAAAGCAGCAGAGGAAGAGAAAAATTCCACTGTTTTCCTCAAATTGCTTTTCCAACTGCTTATGCTAGGAATCCTCTGAGAAGTCTCCTGCAGCTAAAAAAAGCATTTTGGGAAAATGAGTGGATATATTGCCAGTGTATAGTTTGAATTTGAGTTAACCATGCAGAATCAATGATATACATCTCTGTACAATAAAGAAAAAGATAACAGTGGAGCAATAGTGACACCTTCTGTCTTCTATGATATCTGCTGAGTAAATTTTGTCCCTTATATTATCAAGCTTAAAGGTTATGTTGGAAGAAAAATATCTACAGCTAGGCATGTAGGCGATAATAGTATAATGCCAAAGGTGTTTGTGTGTGTATGCCTTTGAGTCAGTCTTAACTCCTGGCAACTGCTTGGACTAGTTCCTGCAGTTTTCTTGGACAAATTTTTGTAAGTTATTTGCTTTCATGGTTGAAGCAAAATATTTTTTAAAAAATAAAAATTGTATGTGATATCAGCAAAATGAAATCCTATAAAGGATCGGGAATATTTCAGGTGTTTTGGAGCTTTTTTTGAATATATGTTTTATTGGTACATTTTCCTTTAAAAGAACATAAAACAATTCCATGTCTATCTGAACAGCGTGTTGTCTGGACACAATTAATTTTAAGTAAATATATTTCAGGTATTAAAATTGGAGTTTTTCAGACATATTCTAAGTTTAAGCCAGATCCAATGTTATTTGATTTCAGCTAAAATTTAGCATTTTACATCCACATAAGCAGACATGCTTGCTCAGTTAGCTTTTTCCTTTCTGGTAAGGCTGTTAAAGTCCCGGGCTATGGGCCAGATATATCAGTGCAAGCCACCCCCACGCCCGGTTTAGCAAAGGGGGAAAGGTCTCAATATGTCACGTGACGCCACTGTGATGTGAGTTTGACACGCCTGTGCTAGAGGCTCATTATCACAAAAGGGCAGATATAGATGTAAGAATATATTTTGGTTAAAGGGATATCTCTCAGATTTCACATTACCCTGAACCAGAAGTAACTGCCTGTTTCCAAAAGCATATAAATAGCTTATTTCACTTTATAACTGTAGCATTGGAGGCAAAATTTAGCCAATTGATATGAAAATACCAGTACAGTTAGTGGTAAATGCCAGTATATTTAGTAGTAAATTGCTTTTACCATTAAAATTATATCCTATAGCCGTGATGGCAAGCCTATGGCATCCGTACTGGAAGCCTATGGCATGCAGAACCATTTCTGCTGGAACTCGAGAGGTCGCCCGGAAGAGCCCCACTGCACATGCGTGCACGCCACTTGCTCACCAGCTGATTGTCAGGTATCTGGCATGCATGCAGGGAGCAGGGGGAGATGTGCGGCATGCATGGGGGGGCTCACGTGCATGGGTAGAGACTCACACCGCACCGGGTGGGCCCACGCGCATTCGGCATAGGAGCCCAAAAAGGTTAGCCACTACTCTAGTAATTAAAGTAAAAATAATAGAAGGTTACCATCTTCTAAGAACTGAATATCAGACGTATCAAGATTATGATCTGTTTCAAACAGCTGCTTTCCTATTAAGGAATAAAAGAAGTAAATTGATTTGGATAGTGGTATAATGAATACACACACACACACTTTAGATTACAACTCTGGAAATAAAGCTATGATGGCGCAGAAGAATGAAAATGCAGGAACTAAAGTACTTTTGACTTTGAAATCTGAAGAGTGACGACCAGATAATTTCCACTATCAGATAATATGGGGTGCCATTAAATTGAATTATCTTAAAACAAACGTAATACAATACACCTAGGGGCTGACCCTTAGTTACAATTTAGGTCTGGTCTAGATGTGTACATGCAAATAAAACGGTTATGTGCATAGGCTTTCTCCACTTCCTTACCCCTAATATATTTTTCTGTACACTATATGAGAGAAAATTAGGTTTTCTGTGTTTAATACAATGGTAAACTAAAACAAAAATCCAAGCTTACTTGAAAGTTATAATTTGGAAATTACAGTGCAGCTACAGAAGACCCCTACTGAATTTGATCACCTTTATCTCTTATAGAACTAGGGTATATGGTATTAGCAACATGTACAACTCAAGTATGGAGTTTTGTATATTGTGGGACTTTGATACTCAACTACTCTGAAACTCAAAGAATTTGGTAAACAAATTTTGACATTAAAATTTTGTCTCCATCCTTATTTGTTTGATACTCAATGTACAAGATAGAACTTATCGATGTCAGCTACATTGTAACTCACTACATTATTCCTTACAGGAAAAAAATGTTTGGGACTCATCACTTTTCATAACTCATTGTGCTCCCAGAATCAATTAACCATGGGTACTGAGGTACCATTGTATTTCTTCGCATCTCCAGTAAAAATATCTATTCAAACATTTATCAGTGTCAACTTTTAACTTCTGTATTTCTGTGGATAATTTGGACAGCTTTCTTGAACACTGATATTTTTCACCACTCTGTTGTTTCATGACTAACCAATTTGATATGGCTTGTGTGGATTTCATATATCAAATGAAAAAAATAAAAATCCTCCAGCAATCCAAGACCAGGCACATGGCTTATATAAGACAATTATATCCCACCTGTTAATTTATTTTTGCCGCACTGTTCTTCTTCTTTCATTTTTTTTCTCTTAATTTCTAAAAGTTCCAAATCAAAGGTTGCCTTCCAGCGTAGAAAGTTTTCAATAGTGACAGGGGTGCCATGAAAGCATTGCTACACAAATGGAGAAGAATAAGATAAAGTTCCAGAAAACATAACAAAGGACAAGAGCAGTCTAATAATGTCACCAGCTTTCCAATTCTGATATGTCAAACCTACTTTCACATAAACAGCTAGGAAACAGAAGCAACAACAATCCCAGCCGGAACTGTCCTGAAACAGTTCTGTGGACAGTACTGACAACAATTACTGTGAGATTCTTTATTGGGAAGTGAGAAGTGGCATACAAAGATTTAAAGCCATTATTGTTGTTGTTGTAATCATCACCACCATCATGGCTATATAAATCAAAATAAAATAAATAAATAGCACAACAAAGGAGCAAACAAACACAACTAAAGAAAATCCATGGCCAAATGTAACTGTAGATGCACTCTAGAGTCATGTGATCATATTTTGGGCGTTCAGCAACATTTAGGGCCATTTGCAGTTGTCAGATAATAGCGATTTACAATGAAGGGGGGGGGTTACTTGGAAACTGGTTTACTTTCTATTTTTGGCAAAAAATACTCATTGCAAACAATAGGTTTATTTAACGAGTGTGATGTTCATTTAACAACCAGGAATTTGCTTATCAATCCTGGTTATTTGCAACGGCTGCAAAAAAAAGTTGTAAAATCAACTCAGTCACATGATGGTCCACTTAACAATCGGCACACCTTAGAACCATAATTCTAGGCTAAATAACAGTCCTAAATTGAGAATAATCTGTATGTAATTACATAATCCTATGAAAATATATTCATAGTCATTAGATACACATATAAACATTTTGATGGCTCTGTAGGTAGTTTATCTAACTAACCAAGATTTCACATACAGACTGTGGGATTATATTAGCCTTATTTGTCACACTATATTAATAAGCCATTTAAAAAGAGGTGAGAAAGCTAAAAAGACTGTCATTCAGCAACCATAAACCAACAGAATAATGAATATTCCCTGACCTCTGCTAAGGGCAACTAATTGATTGTGGCCTTTCATTTAAATATATATGTGTGCATGTACACCTTGGAATTCATTTTGACTGCTGGGTATTGTGTTAAGGTATTGAGATTTAAGAGCTGACCAGCTGCTGCAATGATGCAATCAATGTAAGGCTGATGAAATGTAAGACTGATGCAAGAAGGATGAATCAGCAAAGATTGTTTTAACACTATGTATGGATCCACAGAAGTTTTACCACTTTAAGAGGTGTTTATATAAGGCAGCCATTAGAGTGTGTATTTCTCTCTCCTTGTGTCCTGTCTCCATTGCAGAGTTTTCCGTACAGAGTTAAGAAGATTGATTGCTTGTCAGGTATTTGCCTACCATGTATATTTCTGTATATGTCTTGTATATAAACCACTGCTAATGTCTAAGCCTCTGTGTGCTGTGTTTTGCTCCTTGGTTATTTCACAATAGCAGTCACACTGCAAACACTCTGATATATTGTTTAGATCAGTTCTTGCAGGGTTTTTTTGGCAAGATTTTCAGGGAGTGGTTTTCCATTGGTTTCCTCTTAGGGTTGACAGAAAGTGACTGGCTAAGGTCACCCAGATGACTTCATGCTTAAGGCAGGACTAGAATGTATGGTATCCAGGATCGTAGCGTACTACCTTAAATCACTACATTTTAGCAAATACTAAATTTATATAGCTGGCAAGTATCCTAAAACTGGACCTACCTAATTATAGGTCAGGCTAAAACAACATCCCAACATTTCTCTAACCACCATAATGTTACCCCACTTGAGTTCAGGTGATTTAGTTTATCGACTTCAACATTTATAGTCATACTGAATTCCTTCATGTTTCCCACCTGCTTTCTGAAAAGTCTGTGTGTGTTCAAACACACACAGTATACACACCCATACATGTATATAAATATATACTTCCATTAAACGAATATTGGTCCATAAAAAGACCAATTAAGCTACTGGATTCTTAGAATGGAATAAGAAACACAATCCATCGGTTTATATTGTATAATCTTGCATGATTTTGGATGAGTGGGCCTATCCATCCATCTATTTATCTATCTATTTCTATCCATCCATCCATCCATAAATATCACCCTTGTTCTTCAGTGACCCCTGTATCAGATTAGAAACACTGTAAAAAAAATCAGGTTACAGACTCAGATACTGCAAATGCTACCTTTTCTTTCTTATAACCAATGTGTTGATGAATTTTATCACCTTTTCTGCCTCCTCTGCTTCTTTCTCCTTCTGTTTCTTTTCTGCTTCTCTTCTTGTTTTTATTAAATCTACGATTTCATTCAGTCTTTCTTGCACAGCTGATACCAGTGTGAAGATCATTACCATGCCTAGATTCTCTTCTGCCTGAAATACAAAAAGAAAATAACTTTACTTGCAAAGATGGCTTTAAAACACAATACAAAGTAGGTAGAAATATATAACAAACCATATCGCCAACAAAACGTTTCAGTTTTAATTCATATGCTTTTCATAGCAGCAAAAAATTTTGCAAAGGAATTTTAAAAAATGTGGTGGGTTGCCACTGAATTTTTTTTTCAGCCCTACAATGCATTTCAAAGTTTATGAACATCAACAATTGGTAGCTATTACAAAATTACATAAACACTTATATCTTCTATAAGAAGGTATTCTAACTTCTCTCCCACCGAATACCCAGTGAGTCCAAGTTTTATAAAATAAATTATGAAGTACTTACATTCATTTGTGTTATACCTATTAACCTTTAACTTGAAAAATCGAATCCTGATAGTTTTGTCATAACCTTCTGGTTTTCAAGCCACATGTATTTTTACTCACTGAATAAAAGCTAAAGAACTACTGATATCAAGAAAAGACAATTTGCTCTGAATATTTCTTACCTGTTCCTGCAATAGTTTTAATAGGTCTGCAATGTCATTATTTTCAAGATTTTCATGTGCAAGCAATTCATATAATGGAACTTCATCTGGATACTTTTCTGAATAGGTGAATTTGAGAGTCGTTTGAACAGCTGTAGTGGAACAGAAAAAAAGCAGTCCAACTGAAATTATTAATATTAACCATTTAGTTAGGAATATCATTATTGCTTGTGAGAAGATCAGAAGAAAAACAATCCATTTCATTCAAAACACTGTTGGATTCCTGCTGCCAGACAGCAGACGAGAAGAAGTAGCAGTTTCTACCTTCTTTCTAAAATCACCTTTCAAGGTTTTTAAAATTACTTTTATTGAACTTTTAACATTCATAGAAATGTGGGATAAAACAGAAGAGGAAGAAATTCTCGATCTACTCCTAGGAATGCCTCTTTCCCCAACTCTGATTTCCTGGTGCCACCTATTGGAGGAGTTTCACATTGGATCTCTTCTTTGGAAGCCATTTTTCTTTCTATGCTAGAAGGACAAGATCTAACATATCCTTTGGTCTCCAAATATATGCATACGCTTCAATTTATAAACAACTCATTTACATTCAAACAAGTGGTTTGTTTTCTACTTATAAGTATGCTTTGAACTTTATAACCTGGAATTTGAAAATACAATGAAATTTATCTTCACTATATTCAAGTAACATTTTTCTTGTCTTGTACCATGAATCTCAGGTTCCTTGATCAATTGACTCAAGGATGAAGGCAACATGGAACCTGGTCAAACCATCACCTTCACTTTATTGGAAAGCTCCAATGAAACCTCTTCAGGGCAGCAACTTGCCCAAAGCAATCCTGTGGCTTATTTCCAAATAAGGATTTCAACTTGGATTTTCTGCGGACACACTCCAATATTAGCATCGCAGATTTCCAAGCCAGTTACTACTCCATACTGAAATAATCTGCTCTTTCAATTATTTGTACAAAACTGTTATCTCTGAGAGATTTTTTCTCCTCCCACAGAAGCAATGAGAAGCATTCAACTTACTTTCATCATTTTCTCCCGCTTCAGATGTCACAGTGATAGTGAAACTTGTAGGGTTTTCTGATAACACTGTGGAAGAAAAGAACCGACAAGAAAAAATATTTTTCATATGGCTTTTTTTTAAACAATACCACTGCAAATTTGGCATGTAAAATTGTTTAATCCTAATGGTTAAAAAAAACTGCTGAAATTCTGTTCTTCACTTTAAAACAATTTAATATGTAAATCTGATTGTTTTTACATGATTTTAAAAAAAGATAATTTATGCCTTCAATCAGTGCAGCCTGAAGTCAAATCTATACAGTCTGTACCCTCTGAGGAATAAAGTGCTAGAACAAATGCTTTAGAAGCAAAAAAAACCACTGAGCTATTAGCTGAACAGACAGCACTCAATGAATGAACTAAGAGTCTGAGAAATCCACATTGGATTATGAAGATCCTGATACCCTCTAGATGGGAGGACATGTGTATAGTTTGATGCCACTGGATCAGTAAGCCATAGAGAAAAATGGACACTAGATTCATTCTCCACAGAGGTTGAATGCTGAATCCAGAGTCTGCTGGATTTGTTTGGTGTCATGATCGCACCACAGAACTCCTTTTAATTAGTTTGGTCAAGCAGGAAGCTATTGGAACACAGAGCATGAAATAGATGAATCCATTATATCTAGGGTTGTTCTTTAGTCGTGTTTGAAAACTCTCAGAGGAAGGTGAGGTTTCAGAAGATTGGAGGAGAGCAAATAGTGTTCCAATATTAAGTGGATGAGAAGGATACAAAAAGTATGGACCTGTCAGCTTCACATCTATATTGTAAACAGATGATTAAACAGTGTTTTTATAAATATTGAATTGGCATTCTACAATCAGCAAGAACAACCAGGGGTTTATGGCAGAGTTCATGCCAAACTTATTTCCTTCTTTGACAGAGTTACTATTACTAACCTAGTAGATAAGGTAAATCCAATACAGGTAGTCATCAACTTAATCAATGACGATTGGAACCAGAATTTCCACCACTAAGCAAGCTATGGCTAAGTGAGAGGCACCTGACTTTACCTTTTTTGCCACAATTGTTAAGCAAATCATTGCAGTTGTTAAGGAAAATGTTTGTATCCATGTAAGCCGCCTTGAGTTACCAGGTGCAAGCAGGCGGCAATATAAATTTTCTAAAATAAATAAATAAAACATACTGAGCTTCGCGCATTGACTTTGCTTGTCGGAAGCTCCCTGGGAAAGTTGCAAATGGCAATTACATGACTCTGGGATGTTGCAACCATTATAAATATATGCTGGGTTTTAAGCAATCAAATGTTGATCATGTGGCCATGGGGATGCGGTGATGATTGTACATGCGAGGACAGGTTGTAAGTCACTTTGTTTTCAGTGCTGCTGTAACTTCAAATTGTTGCTGAACGAATGGTTGTAAGCTGAGAACTACCTGTAGTCATAATGCACCTGGAGCTAAGCAAAACCTCTGCCAATGTCTCTCCCAATACGTTCCAAATAAAATGAGAAAATATGAGCTAGATAATACTGTTAGATGGGATCAGAATTGGTTAAATGACATCATAAAGCATTAAGGGTGCCATTTTAGCTTAGAGGGGAGTGTCAAATGGGAGTGCCATAGGATTCTGTCCTGGGTCCTGTGCTGTTCATCATATTTATCAATTAATTGAATGAGGGAGTTGAAGAGACACTTTATCAAATCTGCAGATGACACAGCACTGGGAGGGGTAGCTTATATTTTAGAAGAGAAAAATATTTTTTAAAGGTTTAGCCAGATAATGGGCTGAAATGAACAGGATAGAAAGGGACAAGGTATAAAATATACAGTGCTATGTCTGGATAGGAAAAATATATATATAACACAAGCCTAAGATTGAAGACAGCTGATTTGGTGCATATGAAAAGAATGTGGAGATTCTTGTCAACTACAAGTTCAACACAAGCCATCAGGGTGATGCAGCTGCTAAAACAGCAAATGCCACCTCAGGATTCATTAAGCACAGAGTTCAAATAAGAAATTACTCTTCCTCTCTATTTTACTCTGCTCAAATATAATTTAGAGTGTTGCGTCCAGTCCTGAATACCACCATTCAAAATGGACAGTGGCAAATTGGAGTAACATTGGAGTAATATTGGAGGACCATTAAAATGGTGAAGACTTCTGATGAGTGAAAGGATAGGAATCTTACATACACTACTGCTTTTCCTTTAGGAATTCAAGGTGGCCCATAGAGTCCCCACAACACCATCCTGGGACATTAGGCTGGACTGAGAAAAAAAGAAACTGGTTCAAAATCATCCAGCAAGTTTCTGTGGCTGAGTGGATCAAAGTTTGGCCAGTGCCTTAACCACTTACATAGCCACCATGACTTGGGCAGAAAACACTACCTGATAACTTACATTCTACGGGTTTTAAAGCACTTTGGGCTATGCCTTTCCTGTAAACTTCATTCCAAACTCTTTTTTTAACATTCCAAAGGATGGTTATATAACAAATGTTTTAATAAACAGCTTTTACATTCAAAGAGTGTAGCAAATCAAGTATGAATGAATGACGGCATCGGGACCTAAGCAGGAATGACTTTTTAAGGAGGGTACTTCCGAGGACAGGAGTTGTAGCTCCTCTAAGCCAAGTCATCGGAGAAGCTGAAACCTATTCTTGCAAACCCCCGCTCCCCAATAAATCGCCGAAGAAAGAAATGAGATTAGACAAAAAGAAAAGCTCTCCTTGCAGTGCCAAAGGAGAACCAGAGCCCCGCCTCGCGTATCCTTTGGAAAGCTGGAAACCCAAAGCGAGCTTCAAAATAGCTGGATTCTTTATCCGATTTTCTGGAGTCACACGATCCAGTGAAACCCGCTCGGGCTTCTCACAACACACCAGGTTTGCGACGCAGCCAGTGGTTGCTTGGATCGAGTTCTGGACGGATTAGTCCAGCAAGAAAGGGGGAAAAAAGTCTTTTTACCAGGAAGAAGCGGGGCAAAAGAATCCTCACCGCATGCTGGAAACTTGCAAGCCGCCGCTGCCACCGTCATCCCGCGAACCCACGCTCCGCCCAGCGCCGACTTCCACTTGCTGCCCTACCTGTAAAGGAGTCCGGATAGATGGCCTCCAAGGCCTCCAACTCATTGCGCTGTTCCTCCCCGTAGTCGGTCATGATCCCCCGCCGCCGGCCATGGAACGCGCCGACCCCGCTAATTGCCTCCGCCGGCAGGGGGAGCCCGCGCAGGAGATGCCGCAGCAGCCGCGAAGCCGGTGGGGCGGGGGCTGGAAAAGAGAGAGAGAGAGGGAGAGAGAGAAAGAGAGCCAGGCCACTCTACGCACGCGCAATGCACCGCCCGCCCTACCCGTCGCAACTCCTTGGCCTGGAAGGCGATCTGTTGCTCTTCTGTCGATTAATTAGGGCTGCCTTCCGGGGACAAGTCCTGATCTGCTCATTCTCCCAGAGAGAGAGAGACAGAAAGAGAGAGAGATCTCCTCGTCCGGTTTGTGCAGCCGGGAGTTTTTAAACCGCGGCTGAGGAGTTCCGTTGGCTGCCCGATCACACTTCCCAGTGTTGTTTCGGAATCGTTATTATCTATGCGCGGTTTTGATTTTCTTGGTCGTATAAGCGATAGAAAGTTCTTGCAGCCATAAGGCGAAGGAGCAGTTTGGATGCTGTGCCGGTGCCTCTCGTTATGCAACTCAGTTTGGAACCTCTTCTAACTTTCTGCCGCCCTCAGTTCCCCCTTTAGCCCCCAGAAGACGATCTCTAACTTGTATGCAACAAGAACTCCCTAAGCAAATCCTGCTTCGAGGATCTTCGCCTTGAGAATAAGTACTGAATCGCCGAATTCACACGAAACAGTCCCAGCTGCCCATCCACCCATCCATTCACTGTTCTGAGTTTGTCCTTCTGCAAGTCTTAGCATTTACAGCTCAGCAACTTCTAATTGCAACTTTCTCATCCTGACAGATACTAAGTCTTTGTTGGGCCACCTTTGCTGGAAAGCTTGAATATATAATGTCAGTAGGGGAGCAGTGAGATCTTGTCCCATTTCTAAAAATGGATTCCTTGGTAAATGCCAGAGGCAGATTTTTTGCTGCTTGACAGCAATCCTGGTTTTGAGCAACATGGGGAGGCAAAACGTTTTGGGGATTTTAAAGGATGAAATGGATGCTAATTTAACTTACCCCAAATTCAAAAAGAAAAAAAAAACGAAGGAAGAAACTCTGTGCCACAAAACTAATAGTGCCAAGTCATGTGTAACTTCTGAGCCAGCTGTTGTGCAAACCTTAAGCTACTTCTTTAAAAGGCAAGTGTTAAAGTCTTGTTATGTTTCTGAAATATCTTTAACTCTGTAGCATTGTATACAGGTAGCTCTCAAATTATGACCAAATTTATGTGACTAAGTGAAAAATTTGTTAAGTGAGTTTTGCCCCATTTTACAACTTTTCTTGCCACATTTTGTTAAGTGAATCACTGCAGTTGTTAAATTAGTAGCACCGTTAAGTCAATCTGGCTTTCCCATTGACTTTGCTTGTCAGAAGGCCATAAAAAGTGATTTCATGACCCTGGGAACCACTGCAACTGTCATAAATATGAACCAGTTTTATCAAGCATCTGAATATAAACCACATTTAACAAACTACATCACTGTTTGGTTTAGTGGCAGCAGTGCCTTAGAAAGTCCATACAGAGAGTGGTAAGGACAGCTGAGAAGATTATAGGAAGTTCACTTCCCCTTGGTCAGGGTACTGCTTATAAGCACTATGTGCTTAGAGATTGAAACATTGTTAGAGACCCCCCTTCCCACACACACACACACTTTCCGGTCTGTTTCTATTGCTCCCCTCTGGATGAGTTTTTGAAACATTTCTAGCAGGATTAACAGATTCTGTAACAGGTTTGTTTCCTTTGCCAGTGATGGCTAACCTTTTTGTCTTCGCATGCCAAAAGTGCAATGCAATACCCATAATGCAATGTGCGTGGCACCCCACACACACCCTACGCATGCACTCGCATCTCCCCGCGCATCTCCTCTGCGCATGGGCGGCATATACCCGACAATCGGCTGGCTGGCGGGAGGTGTGCATACATGCGCAGTTGGTCTGTTCCAAGTGATAGCTTGCATGCCGGCAGAAATGGCTCTCTCTGCATTGCACTTCTAGCACGCGTGCCATAGGTTCGCCATCACAGTCCTATGCCATCCGTCTGGGAAACTTGAAAGATTTGTTTTTTTGCCATGTATCTGAACTACACTGTGTTTTCTGTGTCATATAATGTATGTGGGTATTGCATAATTTTGTATGTATGTATGTATCTATGTATGTATTTGTCATGCTAATGTAGTGTATATTGGAGCTAGTGACCCTTTGAGAGCTGTGTGTAAAATTTCATTTTAATGTATGCCGATTATTGTACATTCAAAGTGACTATTCTGTGCTGTTCTATTCTGTTCTATATTATGACCATGAGGATGTTGCAATGGTCATGTGAAATCACTTTTTTTCAGTGCCCTTGTAACTTCGAACAGTCACTAAACAAACTGTTGTAAGTTGAGGACCACCTGAAGGATTTTGGTTAAGCAGATGTAACCACAAGTGTATACACTTAATGTATGAAAAAGTCACTATACTCTGGTTTGCATATATGGGACTAAGCTATAATTTCTGGGTTACCCATTGTATTAAGTACCAGGGGTGGGTTTCTACTGGTTCTGTCCAGTTCTGTAGAACCGGTACCTCTGAAGAGCAGCAGACATAGAACCGGTAATGTTTTTCCCACCCACCTGCCTGGGCTCTTACCTGACCTTTATTTCCTGATTTTTCAACTTCAGCTGCAGTGCGAGGCACAGCTGCAGTTAAAAAAGCAGGAAAAAAGTATTTTTTTTCAAAGGCTGCTTCTCTGCATGCAGTGTGCTGATGACGATTTACAGGCTTGCGAGTGCAGGGAAGCATATCGTAAATCAAATCTCGTAAATCACCGAACCGGTAGTTAACCCTGTCGGATCCCATCCCTGTTAAGCACCCTCAGACACACACATGAAAACAAACTCCATCATGTCTCACCATATTAGCGTAGCCATTATGTTGTAGTAGACTTGTTTATTTGTTTGTTTACTGTAATATATGACTTAATAGTCCACATTGGCCATTCACAATTGTGATGTAATGCATTATCAAATACAATTTTGCAGAGAAAAGGACAAAAGTAAAATCGATGCAAAATATTCTGCAGAGATCATTGGAGCAATTATGTGTGACAAAGAAAACTAACATTTTAATTCTATACACATTTTATCTCACCCAAGTTATTTTTTAATAGACATGCATTCAATCCTATGATCACTTATTTAATGAAATAAATGAATATGTGTTTTGTCTGGATGCATATTTTTTGTAATTATTTGCCTTGCTTTTAAATTTACAGGTGCTCAGAGTCATTTGGGAGTTTGGCAGCCTTCTAAGTTTAACCAAATAAAAACCATGTGCTAGTCATAGACATAAGTATCTGCATGAATGTGTGATCAAAGACATGTGGTAACAGTGGTGGAACATGTTGTTCCTGAGTTTATAAATTAATTTCCCTCTTGCAGTGTGATTTTGTTCACTCTCAGTCAACCACGCTCTTTTTCACAAAATTGATTCATTATAATCTTCATTTCAATTGATTTTCCTTCCCTCCATCAAATCAACATGCAGCATCAACAGTAATGTGGAAAACATTTTTTTTCACAATATTTGTCTAGGACTTCCTTTTTCTTTGTAATATTTTCCAACATGTGTATGGTTGGGTTCCTAGAGTTTATTATTATATCAGATTTTAGTACTTTTTGTTTTGTTTTTTATTTAATGGTAAGCATGTTGTTATTGTCTTTAAATAACAATAACATTTTAGCATAAAATAACATTGCCTGAACCTCACTTAAGTGTACCCTAGTTGTTGTTTTGAACAAATGATGCAGATCAATTGCCTTTTATATTGCCACAAGGAATTCACTGGTCAGTTTCAATAAATACAACTCAAATGAACAAGAAAATGTAGCTTTCTTTCTGAGGCACATTACTTTATACAAATTAGTTCAACAGTTTCCAGAAAATCACAACATCACATGCAATTCAGCATTTCAATTCTATCTGTGCTTATTTTGTGTCTTTTTCTCTTGCATCTTGTTTCTAAGCATTTTGATACTATTTGCAAACTTTTGCAAACTTCCCTGAATTTGCTGATATTTCTCCTGTTATGCATAGCCAATGCTGCTTTGTCCTCAGGACTCCACTTGGAAGAACTGATTTATGCATCTGATCACAATTTGGGCTAGCTCCAAAGCCAAAGTAATAGTTTTAGGTTATGCTTATGGAAGCATTGATTTGCAATTTTGCTTAAAAATACAGTAAGTCATGAATATAGGATGAAAGAACAATAGGTTAAGGCTATATTGTTCACTGAAATTATCACAATTAGCTGTTAACAAAAAGAAAAGCAATTCAGTGCACATTATTTATTGGTGAGATTTATAAACTCTGTCACGCCAGAAGATCGGGATGGTATAGAAATTAAAAATCAATACAAGGAACATTATAATAACAATTAAATAATAAATAGTAATGGTATAGATATTCTTCTAATCACCGATGTATTCTCTCCTCCCAACTCTCTAGTAGTGTGTTTCAGCTAGTTGGGAGATAAAATATCTGAGAAATTCTGCAGGCACCTGGGAACGTCATGGCGTGTTAGTTAGTGGAAGCTAATGTATTGGATCTGAACTAAGTCATGTCTTAATTTTGTTGAAATCAATGAGATTTAAATGACAGACAGACTTAACTTTTCCCATAGGCACACTACCTTATTCCCTCAGTAATGAAAACATTCAGAAAACTCTACAATCAGGCATAATCCATTTTAAACTCTATATGACATGTATCCAATTCCCTGTCTTTCAGATCTTTTTCAGATTGAAGAGGAATAAATTACAGCAGTACTTCAAAGCAGCCAGATGGCAATATTGGATAACATTAAAAGGTATGATTCAGCTGACGAGAGGGTAGTCTTGATGTGGTCCATTGTTTTCTAACATTGTACTACCCCCTTAAAAGCAGATTCAGTATACTTCTAAAAATCAGTAAACATTCCTTGAGTAAAAATTGGATATGTCTTCATGAAAATTCATGAAAAAAAATATCGTTTTTTTAAAGCACCAGAGGTAGGGAGTCATAGAATAGAAAGGTGTTTTTAATGAAAGCTTTTCAAAAATCCTGCCTTTGTAGCCATTGGCCTTAGATAAAGCAGGGCAATTATTTGCAGGATTGTGGCTAAGAAGCCAATGTTGAACCACCCCTCACTGTTTTGCTGGGATAACAGATAATCAGAGTTGGTAAGAACCTTATAGGTCATCTAGTCCAACCCTCTGCCCAGGCGGGAGACCCTACATCATTTCTGACAGATGGCAGTCCAATCTCTTCTTGAAAAGTCTCAAGTGATGGCGCTCCCACAGCTTCCGAGGGCAAGGTGTTCCATTGGTTGATCTTGATCATAAGGGAAAAGGGGCATGCACAGAGGAGATAAAGTCAAAATAGGTGACAGCAACCTCATGAATTTCCACTCCCTCTAAAAGTGGTTCTCCAAAGGTACAATGTGGCTTCATTTATGTAGTGTCACCACTACACCTAACTGGGTTTCTTCATTACCAGGGGGCTGAATATATTTAATATTTTAGGGGGTGTTGTAAATTTTCAGTCCACAAGTTAAGTAGCTAATCAACTGTTTAGTGTATTGTTTAAATAACTAATCACTTGTTATGTATTGAATCATGCTCTGCCATGTTAAAAATTATATTTTGGCAGAATATTTAGAGGAATCTGTGAGTTCGCTCTTTAGACTGAACCTTCAGGCTAAACCGTCAGTGCTCTAATGTCTCAGTTTATGCTCCCATATCTTAGGGCAATTCCAAAGGGAGAATTCCTTGATGTTACCAGTCAAAAATCATCCTCTCTTTCCTTCCTTACTGGCTTTTCTTTATCCATATCCTACTAAAACTCTCTTTCCTATAATCTTTAATTGGGCAAAACGGTGCACTGTGGAGCAAAACATTTTGAACCAAAATACGTCAAATGAACAAACATACAGAATGCTTCCAAAATCCAGGACTCTGGACTCCTATGGAGTTGAAGTTTGGCAACGTTCATACAATACTTTATGACATAAAAATGATCATAAAGCATTTTGTGACATAACATAAAATATATTTTTCCCCTGTGGTCAACTCCTGATGGAGTTGATTGTGCTATACAGTTCAACATGGGCTACATTCAAGGCAGATACACCTCTGAATATCTTCCTGAATTTAAAAGAACGTTTGCCATTGTTGAAGTTCTGCCATTGTTGAAGGCACTGAGAAGTCCGATAAGGAAATATCTCTGAAATAACTGAAGGGGGGGAGTCATGAATTGTCTAGTGGAAATTGAAAGGGAAGAGTGTTTGTTCTTGGTCTAAATCTCTGCTGAGCCCTTTTGTCTCTGATGGACACCTAGGAAAGAAAGAGATTATGGAAAAAGCGATACAATAAGAAGCAAAGTTTTACAAATGGAAGGCGCTTTCATCTGACATTCTCATTAAATTGCGTACTAAGTTAGGGCAAATGTGCTATAAAAGCTTGCCCTAAAAGCACCTCAGAAAATGGCAAAGAAAGATGGAGAGTGGAAAATGTCCTTTGCCCCCGCCATAAAATATTACGAACAAGGCAGGGCCTTGTTAAAAGCTTCTCTGAAAGTATCCCCTCAGTGGCAGCTTCAAGCAGAGAGATAGCCATTTTACATGTAATTTGCAGGCTGTTTTGTTTAATGGATCAGTTAACGATCTGAGTCAGATTGTTTACTGAATTAAGCCGGATTCCTTGCCAAACACATTTCTGTTGGAAGACTTCAGGCTTACCGAGAAGAGGAGGAGCATCGGAAAAAGCAGGATCTGTAGCATCGGAGTTCATTACAACCAGGGTGTAGCAAGGGCAATAGGACCAGGGTTGAGGAAGAAACGGAGTAACAAGCAACCAAAGCAGCAGAGGAAAAATGCTATCTAAGTCAGAAGGAATATAATAACTGCTGGTATCTTCCTAATGTCCAAGAAGAATGGCACACCCAACAAATAGAAGACCAGAGAACTCCAAAATCGTAAGACTTGTTTGTATATCTACTAGCACCTACCAAACTTTATTATGTTTGTTACTTTAAGGGGATATTCTTCATTATCCCTATTGAATGTATTTTGTGAATTCAGTATACTAGTGAAGTCTTCACTGTTTACTTTTTAAATGAGGTGAATGGGAAGAAAGAACTCTTTTTACCATACTTCCAGTTTCAGTGCTTGTGGTTATGGCAAGGATGATTTTCCACAAAATTGAATCTATAGGAAACCCACAAAACACTGGCATTCATCAGTTATGAGGCCACTGCCGTGCCCCATAGAAGTTTTGTATAAAATTATGTGAGTTGTGTGTATATGTTTGCTTCACTTCCATCATGTTCTCATCTCACCATTCTCAATGGTAACAATAAGTGGCATTCATGGATTTTGATGGCATGCTACTCTTTTAGTAAAGTCTGAGGCAATAGATGGTCACAGATGCCTGAAATAATTTCTCCTCTTCTCTACTTATCAACCCTTCCTTCCTTCCTTTTTCCAAGGATCCCCAGGAAATTTTCCTTCTGGTTACATAAGACTGTGAATCCAGATCTTAGAAGTACAGTATATTTTGATGAATGCATGACAAGTTGTATGATTTCATTAAAATGTATTTAACAGTGCAAACAGTAAGATTTAATCTCTCAGCCATACCCAGTGCAAGTAGAATCTGGGAAAGAAAAAGATGTTGTTGGTCTACATTTTGTTTTGACTTTTCTGACTTGTACCTGTTTTTATGTTTAAACTTTTCTAGTTCTTTGAATCAGTTTGACATGAATTGTCTTTAAGATGGTAAGATGTTTTGTAAGGAGCTGGTTTTCAGCTGAGGCAATTTTCAATGCGGCAACTGCCCCACCCCAATATAGATGTTCTGCATCTATATTTGAATGGTCCAAGCAGAAACTTGATTGAAGATACTGTCATTTTGCCTCTCAAATAATTTCATCTCCTGATATTTTGGACAGGTCTTCATATTTTTCTTCTTCTAGGCCACCAGGTGGCAGCACCAGGAGTGGCAGTATTTTTACATTTTTGGTCATATTTTTCTCTCAAATAGAAGCAAATATCACCCATGCAAACTCATATCATAACACTATTTCATAATCTCAAGGGAATTCTCGGTCTTAAAGTCCATCCATCTTAAAGGTGCTGAGATTGAAAAACATGGCACTATATTGTATTGCCCAAAAGAAAATATGCATTTGAAGCAATATTGTATACAGAAACATTTTATGTATTAATTTACATATCCTGTTTTTATCATTTTAATAAATTACTCAAAGCGACTAACATAGCTAACACTCCATCCTCATCCTATTTTCCCCATAACAACAAGTCTGTGAGATGAGTTGGATTGATAGAGAGTGACTGGCCCAAGTTACCAGGCCAACTTTCATGCCTAAAGTGGGACTAGAACTCACTGTCACCTGGTTTCTAGCCTAGTGCCTTAACACAACTGATTCTGGTGCAAGCCTAGTTCCTAACTCCAGTTAAGAGCTAAATTGTATTGTGCTTTTTATTGGTATTATTTCTCATTAAGTCGTTTATTGCTATTTTTTCTTTTGATTAGTGAATTGTCTTTTCAATTCATCATAAATTGTTCTTTAAAAAGTAAAAAAAAATCAAAAAAAATCAAGATCTTTTGTGTTCCTCTTCTTTTACTTCTTTTTATGTTATAGGACTGGCATTTGCCTACCATTTCATCCTCTGCATCAGCTCATCACATGGTATGTAGACTGACTAATTCATCTATCCTAATTTTTGTCAGTGGATCCTGGGATATTTGGGGGATTCATACTGGCCGACATGGTTGTATTATTTTTCAGCACAAACGCAGTTGTGCAATGGACACTCCCTGGATTGACATATTGCATTAAAGCAGGCCCCTGTGGCCGGAGTCACATTTAGACTGAGTGATAATAAACTCTGATTAACAAGCCACAATCATGGGGGACATTCAATGCGATAAAGCAAAACCACTTTTTGGATTTGTATTATATGTGAACCTAGCTTCTGTCTGGGTTCTCTGTTTTTTTTCCAAAGATATTTATATAGCCTTCTTGCTCTTGGAGTAGAAGATTGTATGTTTTTCTTCAATTCTCATTCAGTATTTCCTGTTATTGACAGAGTAGAGAGCTTTTTGTGCTTACCTACGGTGCTTTGGTAGCCCAACTGTGTAAGGATTATGAAAAGGATGAAGATGTAAACGAATATTTGGACAGCATGTAAGTATAAGATGGCAGAAGCAGCATGGCAAATTTGAGAGAAAATGGCTAGTTTTCTTGTCCCTGTTCTTCAGTCTGTTTATTTGGGTGTAGATATCAGCTTGGAAAATGGCTGTAGGATTCTGTTTCTACTCTCCAACCTGTTTTGAAGCTGACCATCCAATCCTTTCTATTTCACTGAGCTTGGAATACTGCAACAATTCAGAGATCACTATAAGCCAATCGGTGCTGCTTTCAGCTGGCCAATAGAAGTGTGCAAAAATCTTCAGGCTGTGCCCCCTAAAGTAGTGAAGGTCCTGACTAATTAAAACTTCTCTGCCCTTCAAGCCAAAAAGTAAACATTTAAAGTGCTAATGTTCTTTCTCTGCCTCCATAATGTTGTGGTTGGAAAGTTATAGAAAGGGACTTGTTTTGCAAAAATAAAAGGAAAGGCAATAATGAACTTGCTTTGCCTGATGTTTCTCCCAGTACCTTTAATCATGGTTGTTCTGGGTAGACTAAAGGAAATGAATATTTGTTTTTAGATATAAGAATTTCTCTTTCTTCTTCCCTTTAAAGAACAGTAAATACCCCAACTCCCAGAAAATACTGCTTTCTTCAAATTGGAACCATACTCTTTCTTTGTTTTGAAATGCACCTCTTCTCCAGAGTATTGCATCCATTGTTTTATTTACATTATGAATTTTATCCTGCCTTTTTTTTTACTATTTTTTAAAATGTTATTCAAAAGAATGTTAAAATACAAAATTAAAAAAAATAAAAAATAGACTAAAAACTAGAGTGCATTAAAAAGAAAAAAAACTTCAACACATACACACACGTTATCCCCCTAACTGAATACTGATTAATACATTACTACAATATTGGTCCCCATCCCTTGCAAAACAGCCTCCCTCCAAAATGTTTAAACAAGTAAATCTATTTGCAAATTATTGACGTCTTCTATGACTATACTATATTAATGACAATATTATAATAATAATAAAGCTGAGGTTAAAGTTTAAAAATGCTCTGTTAACAAATAGTTGTTATAATCCTCTTGTAGAAAATTTGCCATGGCATCTTATCTATGAATTTTATCCTACCTTTATGCTTGAAACAGTGTGTGTCATGTGTCCATTTATATTCGCATTAACTGTCAGGAAGTTCACCTGACACCCAGGGGTGGGATTCGAAAATCCCAGCAACCGGTTCACTTCCCAGTTGCTGGGTGGGCGTGGCCATGATGGGCGTGGCCTACCAGAACTCCCGGAAATATGGAAATGGACCTGTTTCTGGCTTCTGGTGGGCCTCCAGAACCCAAGGGAGGCCATTTTTCGCCTTGCCAAGGGTCCAGAGGCCTCCCCCGGGTCTCTGGGAGATCAAAAACAGCCTCCCCAGGCTCTGGAGGCCCACTGGAAGCTGGAACCAGGCCCATATTGCAACTTCCGGTTGAAATACTGGTTCGGCGAACCAGATGGAAACTTAACATCTGGTTCGCCTGAACCCGTCCGAACCAGTAGAATCCCATCCCTGCTGATACCTCTTCACCTTTTTTCTCTCTTTTTTCCTTGGTCAGGGGATACAGCATCGGCATCAGATTGGTTGAGGATTTCTTGGCTCGCTCTGCTGTGAAGAAATGCCGCAGTTATTCTGAAACTGCAGACATAATTGCACAGGTACCCAAGGATGCTGATTCGCCTTCGTTTGGCAAGACTGAGCCAAATTCTTATCACTTTATCTCCAGTCTGCCCCCCTAACAGCAGACTATAACCCAGAAAGAAAGATTCACAAGGTTAGCTTTAATATGAAGAAGGTAAAGGTTATTATAAATCAGGGGTTTCAAAGTTGTGGCATCGTGGCAGTGTTACATGACATATCACAACTCCCCCCCTTCTCTAAACCAGGCCTGGGTGTGGCCAGCGTGTGACGCAACTGGTTCATTAGACAGTCCTGCTGTAGAGAATCAGAGAAACTGAATAAGCCCAAAACTTCAGTACTCATTAGTGAATCAAAGATCTCCGAGAACTGTTTGCACTTCTTTTTCCAGAATATGCTATCCACCCTTTTCCCAAATAAGATTGACATTAAAACATCCATCTGCTCATCTTTAGTAATATTTTCAGATATCCCTATTTCTTTGTCAGACCCAGAGATCTCTCTTACGCTCCCATTCTTATATATGTTAGACTCCAAATTGTGTGATTCCCAGCTGATAGAACCAGTGGTTGGAAATTTGGAAGTTATAATCCAAGGTATCTGAAAGAGCTTTAATTGGGAAGAGCTATCTTAGCCTTGGGATTGCACTATTTGCCTTCAGGCAATTTCCAAGCCCAATTTACAAATACATGCCTAAGAATCACATTAGTAGAGTTTTTACTGCTTTATGTATTTGCCTTGAGCTGATTTTGGAGTATTTGTATTCCAATTTTTAAACTGTTATGGCACAAATATATCAGAAACTTTTTTTAAAAAAAGAGAGACCTAGCGCATAGTTGAGATAAAAGCATGTTCTAAAGAGCACTTAGAACAGCACATCCACACAAAAAAAAAACCAACACCAACCTAATAAACTTATTTCTACTCACTTGATGTTTTTTCTTTTTAAATGTGGGCTTGTCCTTTTCTTAGTGAAAGAAACTTTTATTTTTTAATATAGCCCTTTTCTGAGTCCTAAGGAGAAAGCTGGAAGGAAAATAAATGTAGTAATATCATCACTGACACACTGTAGTTCACACACCTTGTAATACACCTCAAGATTCACTTCTTGATTTAGCTTTTTAAGGGTTTGGTGCTTGGCAGCTGGATAGCTTGAAATATTGAAATTCTTTTTCCCCAATTCCTTTTTCTTCTTTTAATATTATTATTGTTATTTGCATTTTTTTTAATCATGAAGTTGAGGCCCCAGTATTCAACCTTGAGTGTTAACGTTTCTCTTTCTTCCTGAGTTAATGCTTCTTTTGGATTCTTTCAACATTCATCCCAAGTCATAGAAGCCTAAAATTACCCTGTAATTATTTTTCTCAATCCTCAACTTCTGCATAACTGAAAATTGGTACAGAGTTTCAACAAACTGGGCTGGTGTAGACATTTCAAGAAACATGGTATACAGTAGTCCTCAACTTATAACAGTTTATTTAGTGAACGTTCAAAGTTACAATGTCACTTTAAAAAGTGACTTATGACCATTTTTCACACTTACAACTGTTGCAACATCCCATTGGTCATATGACCATAATTTGGATGCTTTGCAACTGGTTCATGTTTATGACTGCTTCATGTGATCAGCTTTTGCGACCTTCTGAAAAGCAAAGTCAATGGGAAAGCCAGATTTTTGTAGAAATAACTATGGGCAAGGTGAACATTGTGTGGGTGAGTTTAAGCCTGTGTGCGTGGCCTTCAAAAGATTCATAGGTGGGATGTAAAAGCAAAACATGCAATCACATTCAGCACTTTTTATGGGAAGGGGTTCAAAAAAACTACATGAATTTATATAGACATACTTGCTTTTTTTAATCCTCCTGTAGTTGTTGCTTAGTCCAGTATTAGTTTGAGTGGCCTGTTGAGCTTTGTTGGTGTGTATGAACAACATGCACAGAGTACATAAACATAACCAAGCTTTCCTCAAAGTTTCTATGTTGATGTGTTGGTTTTGGCATACACTGCATATTTTGGAGTCCACATTCTCTTTATTTTTTGTTTGTTTATTTGCGGACACCTTGGAGAGTATTATAAAATGCAAACCACTGCATTCTGGTTGGCTTTCTTACCTTAGGTATGCATGCAATCTGTATATACACTTGCTGATATAGCAAATAGTATATTTTGCTGCAATTTTTTTTTAAATTCACTGTGTTTGCTGGAGTTTTTCCTTCTTTTTAGCACATACCTTTTAATAAAAGGGATTTTGTTGAGCAAGAGAAGAATGTCTAAGCTTATGATGAGAAAATCTCTTTATTATGATTCTTCTAAGCTTTGTTCTTTCCAGCATTAAAAAAACTTAGTTATTTATTTTGATTTATTTGGGGTTTTGTAATTTTCCCTGTTGTGGTGATTTGAGTTCAATGGATGTTGAAAACTTGACAGTGACCAAAATAATGAACCAGAAGAAGCCACTGCATTCCAATTCCAATAAAACAAAAGAGAAGACTAAGAAGCAGCAAATAAAATTGTCTTCTAGGATAGAACATCAAAGTGCCATTAACATCAACATCATTGAGCCATTAAGAAAAACAACATACTATGTTTTCTATTCTTAGAGGAGCCTAAATATTTTGAAGAAACTTGGCAGACAGCAAGAAAATCTTCAAAGAGTATAATAGCCTCACTTCAAACCTAGAAATTATTCAACAATACAGACATAAAGTCTATCAACCCAAGTAGCTCATGCATAATTCATACCCTGAACATTATTGTAGATCGTCTAGTTAGTACCACCTCCCATGACTTAAAATCAGTAGAATGGTTTTCTGGTGCCTTTTAATAGAACAGGATCCTATGGAGTTTTCAACAGCAACTAAATCTCTGGACATTGTACAGAATAAACCTGATCTGTCTAACTTGCAAATATTGTTGTGTTTAGAGAACTGTGGCTATGTCCATTGATCCAGGGTGGTTTAATTATATTCCACTGAAGTCCAAACCACTGTTCCCGAAGATAACTAAGCCATGTCACAGAGCTGATTAATAACTACATACACCTCCATTGCCTTCTGTGGGGCTGTGTGGATCATGGGGAAGTAACACTAATAAAGAAGACAAATCACTTCTCAGATCTTAAGAAGGAATAGAATATTATACAAGTGCAGCTGTATAAACAACTCTATGATTTCAACCAAGCATGTGGCAGGAATAATACTGAATGATTGCATTAACATAACTGGAAAGAATTTGTAACTCCAGAAAGAATCAAGGACCTAATTAAAGTGATGCATCTCAACTTTTGGTTTTTTAGGTGTTGAGCATCCTAAGTAAGATCTAGAATTAGATGATGTTAAGGAACAAAGAACTGATCTAACTATTGTAGAGACTTCAGCATATTATATAATTCCAATATTATAAAATTCACTCCCTCTTTAACCAAACGTTCAGTAGAGATTTCCAGTATAGAAGGTAAGTTCCATAACCCCCAATATGCTAACTGCAAAAGTTGACCTCAGGACTTAGGTAGTCCTCAGCATATGACCACAATTGAGCCCAAAATTTATGTTGCTAAGTGATAACATGAGTTTTGTCCCTTTATGACTTTTCTTGCTTCATTTGTCAGGAGAGTCACTGGACTTGTTTAGTTAGTAACATGGTTGTTAAGTGAATCTGGATTCCCCATTGACTGCTTGTCAGAAGGTTGCAAAAGGGATCATAGTTATGCAACTGTCATAACTACGAACCAGTTGTCAAGCACCTGAATATGAATCCCATGATCATGAGGATGCTGCAACCGTCATAAGTGTGAAAAACAGTTATATGTCACTTTTTTCAGTGCCGTTGTAACTTTGAATGGTCACTAAATGAATCTGTTGTACGTTGAGGACTACCTGTACTCTGATAAGTTGAGATTAATGCCCCTGAATCTTTTGGGGGGAAAAGGATAATGTAGGTAACACTACATTAAAGAACAAAAATCAATAGAAGTGCCTCCTTCAATAAGGACCAAATATTAGATATAGAATCTAATTTGACCAATTATTATAAAAATTGCTTCAATTAGAGCAAAGGGAAATTATTGCAAGGCTGGATACTTTAAAGCAGTGGCTCCCAACCTTTCAGGCACCAGGGACCATTTCCATGAAGAAAAGTTTTTCCATGAGCTGGAGGGGGTTTAATTTGGTGTTTGCACATCCAGTTACCGACATGCCATGGACTGGGGTTGGGGACCCCTGCTTTAAAATCCTTCTCGACAATGGAAAGTCCCTAAAGTATTGCCTTGATAGCAATAGTACTTGGACTTATATACTGCTTCATAGTACTTTACATCCTTCTCTAAGCAGTTTACAGAGTCAGCACATTGCCCCCAACAATGTGGGTCTTCATTTTACCCAACCTCGGAAGGATGGAAGGCTGAGTCAGCCTTGAACTGGTGAGTCTCGAACTGCCAAACTGCAGAATTAGTCTGCAATACTGCATTCTAACCACTGTGCCACCATGGCTCATAAATGATGAGTTTAGTTTGTAATCTTACCTTACAACCAAGATTATGGTCTTTACTAAAGGACTAAAAGATATGCATGGACAATTGATGGTTAAGTGATTTTTAAGTATCTAAGTAAGGCTTTTCATACTTTGGAGGAAAAAGTGGCTGACTCACAAGCAAACTTGATTGCCCAGAGAACTAAAACTGTTGTCCTAAGATTTTTCAATGAGGGAGGAAGCAAGATTCTTTCAATGATCTTTAGGGTATTCACAGTCAAAATAAGGTCCATTTCTTAGTAGAATTCAGTGAGGTCCTGACCAATGTATTAAGATAGGCATCTAATTTTTGGCTGAAAAGATAGTTACCAAGGATTGAAAAAAGAATGGTACTTTCCATGATCAAGTATTGGTTAAATAAGAATTTGAGATTAAGATTAATCCATACTGCTGACCATTTTTAATCAACCTGAAAAAGGATAGTTCATATAATAATAATATAAAACTTAAAGCATCACTCCTGTTACACTTTCTTGGGCACTCAAGTTTAACTTAGATTAAAAAGACATTACATTAAAACATTTCTGAAAGAAACTCCCTTTGTGCTAATAAACTGACAAGAATTTATTTTCTTGCACAATCTTCTGCTGTCTTAAGAAAGATCATTGTTTTAGAAATTAATACTTTGAGACCGTCTAATAAAATTAAGATCTCCAGGAGGTTTAAACTTGTTTAGGTTTTATCTTGTCAAAGTGCAACAAACTCAAACTGTTTCCATGGAACTGTCCAGATGGGATGTTTGGGTTTGAGAACTAAAACAAAACATATTTTCTGTTTTGTGCAGAACTCCAGAAAAAAGCATGACTTTAAACAGACTTAGCCAATAAGTGTGCCTGGGCTTCTTTCTTTCTTTTTACGCAATAACCGGGGGAGTTGTTTTCATTCAGATTGTGAATTAGTTTCTTTCCAGCTGAAATCCTCATAATCACATACACATGCTACTCTACAGTGAGCTTCAGAGAAGAAGTGCCCCCATTGGCATCAGTGTGAATTCTCACTCCTCAGCCTCATCCCTAAAATTATTGCAAAGTGTTGTCAACTTCATGCCGAGGAGGCTGCAAACATTAACCCTTTTGGCATTCAGTAGTTCCCAATCCCAGTATTTGATTGAAAATCATGGTTCATACCTGTAATAGATGAAATGTCCAACTTTATTTAAGATAATTTATGGTTTAACCCAGTGATGACATGTTTAATTCCATTGTCAGGTTGCTTTTAAGATGTATCTGGGTGTCACCCCTACTGTGACTTGTAACAATGCAATGGGAAATGAGTTTTCTCTCATTCTGGCCAAGAATCCCTTAGTGGACTTTGTGGAGGAGCTACCCGCAAGTCGATCATCTCTTTGCTATTGCAGCCTGTTGTGTGGGACCATCCGAGGTGCTCTGGAAATGGTAAGAAAATGGATACTGGCTCTTCCTACTCTGCCCTTTTCTGCCCCCTCCCCCAATATACAGAACAGCCTCATACTTGTTTGTTCCTAACCATGATGCTGCCCTAGTGACAATATAATATGCATGACATCATGACACAACCTCCAGTATTTGGTACTTGCATTGTAACAGCTATATAAAAGGTGAAGTGTGCATTGTGACATTGCAAGGCTTTTGTTGTCACTCCCCCTCCCCCGTTCCTTCTGAGGGCACGTGATCGCCCTTGATTTTGTGATTATACTGAACAGTAATTTTGGATCATGCTATTGTATAAATTCACTTATTATGGTTTGTAGCCATGGCTTATTGTTTAGTATATAGTACAAACCTGGCCACATAATCCTTAGCTGGTGCACATTTGTGTGTGTGTGTGCTTTTAAGTCACTGTTGATTTTTGGTGACTGCTTGGATTAGACCTTATAGTTTTCTTGGCAAGATCTTCAGAAGTGGTTTGCCATCGTTTTCTTCCTAGAGCTGAGAGTGAGTGAGTGACTGTCTGATTTTGCTTCTAAGACTCAGAGTCTTCCAGCTTCTGACCTTATGCCTTAACCACTGTGGTACTTAAATGTCTTTAGCCATGAGTTGTTATTCATGATTTATTAGATAAATCAAAACTTGTCAAGGTTCACTGAAACCATAAAACTCAAACAAATAAAATGCATTAAGTGTCATGGTGTCCTGTGCAAATCCAGTCAAATTTTCCTACAGATGCTATTAGCCTTTTGTAAATTTGACATTGAGGAAACAGATTAGATGAGGCTGATTGTCCTTCTAGGCTTATATCGTGCTTTTCAAAGACCTTCTGTACAAATCTTTTCTACGTGTGGGCTTTGTATCTGGTATTCTACCTTTTGAGAGTCAGTTTAGCGTTAGGGGTTAAGGTAGAACAGGGAGACTTTAAGTTTTACTCTCAACTGGACACAGCCAGTTACTCGTTCTATCTCATGAAGAAGGCAGCAACAAACTTCTTCTGAAATCTTGCTAAGAAAACTGCAGGGGCTTGTCTAGGCAATTGTCTGGAGTCAACACTGGCTTGAAGGCACAAAACAAATGAACAAAAAACACCTTTTGATTTTCCCCAGCCACTATATTTGTGTTCTCAGAGTCACTTGATTGTGAGACAGGTGCAGTAGTGGACTGCTGTCAGTTCGGACTGGTTCTAGCAAACTGGTGGTTCCAGCTATCAGCTGTCCCTGCCCACTCGCCTCCGTATTTCCATGTTTTTCATCTCAGTGTGGATTGCCACACCTCAGCTGTTTTACTCACCCGCGGTGCCTGAGAAGGTAAGCTTTAGAGGCTAAAATAGATGGTTTTTGAATGCTGCGCACATGCACAAAGCTCACCGAATCGGTTGTTAAACTGGTTGCAGCCCACCACTGGATAGGTGGCTATATAAATATGATGAATGAATGAATGAATGAATGAATGAATGAATGAATGAATGAATGAATGAATGAATGAATCTATCTCATAGTGTCATTGACCTTCGATTTCTATATATGACCCAAAGGTACCATATCTGCAACTGGATCTCATATAGGTGGTGTAGAAATGGTGCTCTAAAAATGGGAAGGTGAAGGTAAAACCAGTAAGTACAATAGTATGTGTGTGTGTGTGTGTGTGTGTGTGTGTGTGTGTGCGTGCGTGCATGCGTGTGTATCTCACATTTTGACCTGCTCCCATGTTTTTAGGACCAGGTAAAGTCTTTATTATTTTTCCAAGCCTTATTTGATGGATTCTCAGAATGTATATTTAAGAAATGAATAAAACACCCCATTATTGTATGGTTTTCCTACCATTGGCGACCTTTGTCCCTGTAACATCAATTTAACTTTTTATTTTCAGATACACCTAGCAGCTGAAGTGATTTTCCTTCAAGACACTCTGAAAGGAGATGATGTGACAGAAATCCGAATCACATTCTTGAAGAAGGCTGAAACCAAAAAATACAAGAGAAATAAATGAACCTGTTGTCTGAAATAATTATAGGGTCATCCAAGCCTTTGTAGCTGCCTACAAAGGGCAACCTTCCAATACACCCAGAACATGACTAAAATTAAACAGTTTTTCTAATCCAGGCCATGCATGCCCACAAGCTTGTTGGAGGAACAAGAAATTAGCATACAATCGCCACAAGGAAATGTGTAATGCTCCAAAATGTATTTATTGCCAGGAACTGGATGATGAATATCCATAAAATCTCTGCTCCCTGAAAAATATCCTTGCATGCTGCTTCATATTGGAGCTGTGCTATATCTGTTTCAGTGAGGTAAATTTCAGTGCTGTGAAGAACAAGGTTTTCTTAGGACTCTTAAGAGTGATAATTCTCCTGAGGGAGGCCTGAGGGAACTTTCTCAGGCCAGATAATTCCATGAAATGTAGTAATGCAACCACCAAACCTTTACATGTTTGTTACAGCTACCTGCAATGAAAAGGGTGAATGAGATATATAAATATATTATCTGAACCAAATTGTGCATGAAATTATATCAGAATGTAAAATATATTTTTGCCTTCAATTATGATAGAATCGTCTTCTGACATAGCATTTAGTGAGCAAAAGGAGGATCAAGACTTGGCTAAGAAATGTAGCTTTCATTTTGCAACTTTAACAGAAACATGGTTTCTGAGAAGTAATCCATCTAAAGACTTCCAGAGCAAAAATTCTAGGTTTTTGAAAACTAGGTATTATTTTAAAAAAAAAAAACCTTGGAAAGTTCAATTTCCAAGAACCCTGATTTGCAATATATGGATGGATGGATACAATTGCCTTCTTTATTCATTTATTTAACAAAATTTATAAAGCCTTTTTAATCCATATGAGTTCTGAGCAGTTTACAAATGTAAAAGTACAACAAAATAACTGCAACAATTGATGATATTCAAGATATTATGGTCACTTTAAATAGCACTATAGGCAAAAGAGTTGCTGGAACATAGTTGGACCTACCTAAATTTCCACAGGTAAGATATTGCACAAAATGGCGACTATTCCTGAGAAGTTCTGTTGCTGGTCCACCTATGAATTTCACAAGTAGTGTGGACCTTTTTTCTAGCATTTTTAGCTTGAAACCTAAAATATGCTTAAGAAAAATTTCAATTCTTGCATCTATGCTTTCTATATTCTTGGGATATTCATCAGATAAAATTAGGGTTGGGAAAAAGACATTTAATTCACATTTTAGTGCAAACCAGTTCAATTTGCAGTTTCTTATAGAGGTTAATATTTATTGTCTAAGTTCTAAATGCATAGTTTACTGAAAGGTATATTGAAATATGCAAGTTGTCATACCAAAATGCCTCTTGAACCAAAGGTTTATTTAAAAGAATACTGATAAGTGAAATATGCACAAATTGATAACCAGTGGGGGGGGGGGGATTTTAGACTGGAAAATAGAAAAGGGGAAAAAGAAAGGGTGGCTGAGAGATTTTAGTTAGGCTAGTACTCTCCTTGTTGCCTTATTTCAACAGCAGCAGCACAAGCAGATTTATAAAATGCAACTACCAAAATTATCCCCTGATGGTTTGGGTTGTTTTGATTCCATTATAGTAAAAAGGAAGCAAAGTGACCTTTCAATTAACCTATACCCCTATAACAATGAAGTGGATGGGATAATAAAACAGCCTGGTTTTCTGCAGTCCTACAGGTATCTGGGCTTTTGTTGAAGCAAAGAATTGTTGTAGCCCATCAGTTGCCAGCAGAGCTAGCTGCAGAGTCAGATGAGGAAGTGGAGGGAGATACTGGGCCAGCTTCAGAGCCTTTGGAAAGCTCTGATAAGGAAACAGCAGCAGAGGCAGAGCTGGGGCCTTCTGTCCTCCCCTAGGTGGAGAGGCAGCTGAGTGAGGGGGAGGAAGAGATGTGGCCCATCCCAGATGTGTGTATGCACAGAGAGGAAAGGAGAGGAGAGCAAAGAAAAGCAATAAGCCGGCTCTCAAGGAAAAGCAAGCATGCATGCTAACCAGCCCCTCCCTGGCTGGGAAATAAATAGTGGGGGCTTGGGAGTGGCCAGTTGTCACAGACAACCATTTGTTTTTTTCTTTATCCATGTGAATAAAAGACTTCCCACTCTTACAGTATCCTTCCCCTGCCACGCCCACCAAACCACGCCCACCAAGCCATGTCCACAGAACCGGAAGTAAAACCATTTGAATCCCATCACTGATTCAGACCTTTCCTAAAACTTTAATGTTTGTCTATGTTTTGATTCTGGAAGTCTTCAGACTTGGGAAATTAGGGAATATACAGTGACATCAAGTTCCCATAGTGTTGACTAAATCAAGCAACAAATGGCTGTAACAAACATGATGTTAGCCCTTTGAAATTATAAACATCAATGTCATTAATAATCAGAACATCTGAACACCTCTTCAAAAAGCTGCCATATTTCAACAAAGATTAAAAAAAACACAGCAAATTGCAGTAACCCTAATAAGACAGGGAAGTTCTCAGGCTTTATGGTGCGATGAACCCAGAACTTCAAATCAGATTCACCTTTTTCATCATTTCATTTCCACAAATTCAGGAATCTGCACTAAACATTAATAAAGTTAAATCATCATCCTTGAGAAATGCAGTGGTTTGGGAGTGGAAGTATCCTAGGAATAAAAATATTTGAAATAAAGAATTCCTTTTGAGCTAGATGGCATGTTTTAATAAGAAAAGATGAGAAAATTCTTGCTTTACTTAGAGAATTAAGACATTAAGAGAACTCATTTAATATTTTCTTGAGCATGGTGATGAAAGTATAAGTGAAAGTAAAAGAGATTTTTTTCCCCTACTGTATTTAACTATCCCTACTTTTAATATTACTGATAAATTACACAGCAATTTTAGAGGCCTTACTTGTTAAGAAGTATCAACTGCAATTCTAAACTCATTTGCCACACTACTCTTTTAACTGGCTTGATACATACTTCATGTCGAGAATCCTACTATAAAAATGTGGGAGAAATATTCATCTTAAACCACAATTATGTACATCAAGTTCAATTAAAAATCAGTAAAATTATTTGCTTTATTAGATACTTAACTCCTAATATTTTCAACATAATCCACATTAAGATGCCAACTGAACTTTTTTCCTATTCTGCCTGACCAGCAAGATTTTGGAAAACCTGAAGCATGGCACTGGCTGAGATCTTAACTTTCCTTTGGAGACAACCTTGATCCCTGCCTAATGCACTTGGGGATTTCCTTTCCTCTTGACCTATGACTTGGAAAATGTTTTCTTATTGAATACACAAAAGAGGCTTGAAGAAATCTATACCATTGAGTATAGAAGAATTGAAGAGAAATCAAATCCTACCACAGTATTTGATTGCATTAAAGATTAAGAAGTAAATAAGTCTCTCCCTCTCTCTCCCTCCCTCCTTTCCCCCTCCGTCTCTCTCTCTCATGGAGGGTAAAAGTTCATTTGTTTACACTTGCAATGAAGGCTGAAAGTCACTTCTTCATACATTTCTTTCTTTTTCAATATTATATACTTCTTTTTCCTTTCTTCTCTTTTTCCTGCATGTTTTTCTTCTTTCCTTTGTCTTCTCTTTCTCTAAGTTTAGTTTGTATTCACTTTTTACTATTGTAATTAAAATTCTTAATAAAAATTATATTTGGAGAAGAAAAGACATGGACAAAATTCATGATAGAGCAGACATTTTATTTATTAAATGAAAACTTGACAACAGAAATCATGAACAGCACATGTGCAGAAATTGGGGGAGGGGCACAATAATCGTGAACGCTCCATATAATGAAGTAATGAAATAATGCATAATGTAGCTATTAACAAGCCTTGATACTTGTCGGCCCTTCAAGATAGACTAGACTGGGAAACCAAAATTACGAAAGCTAAATACTACTTTTGTTAGAAGCTACTGCTACTTTTATTAGAAGGTTCGAATAACAAAATCTTACAAGCAAATAGATTTCCCCCTTCCCCCTTCATGAGGCTAGGAAGGCTCTTGTTTGAGGCATTTTCTCAGGTTACAGTTGTTACAAAATTTGGACTTCAACATTTGCACCATCTACAAATTGCAAACAACCGGGGTATATATCTCCTTCAGCAGACTTAATGCTGCCACTTTGAGATTTTTGACTGACATATTTATGTATCATACTGTAGTAATTGTCTTTAGGATTAAAGGCAAACAAGGAGGAAATGTTATTCCAGGCTTTGGCACTTGGGGTATGAAATGGTCCCAGCTCCGTGGAATCAAAGAAACTTTTAAGATTCCTCTCTGCTAACTTTGACGCGTGTTCTTTGGTCATGGTTTCAAAAAGTTCTTGCTCCTTCTGCAGGTAGACTTTCCAGAATGCAAGCTGTAGAACGCTGACTGGAGAACGGCAGCGAGCAATGCAGGTGGTAAGAAGGGCCACTGTGAAGACGCTGGCAATCAAAATCCATCCAAACACCTTTAGAAGAAGCATTCAAAATAATAACCTTGCTTGCAACCAAGGCACCTCAAGATTAAATGCCATCTTACATTCTGGGTGTATATTGTAGCTGATCTGCACTGGTATTTACAATCTAGACTTCAAAGCCCTCACATGTAGGGAGAAAGATTAAAGCATTTCTTCTTCACTGCTGATACTTATCTCTTCCTGTTCAATGCAGGAGCTGCTGAAGCAAAACATCAACACTCATTTCTCTAGATTTTTGAGCCCTAGTTATATGATGGCTATAGCAAAACCCCAGTTGGTATTTAAAGTAAAGGTGTAAAGTAAAGATGAGGCCTCTCAATACAACTCGAGGGATAAGACGAATTATTAGGGGATCTGAACAGGTATGGAAATATAATATAGCTTTTCATGTCTTATTGTTAAGGCTTTATAGGGTGATCTGGATTTGAAGGGGAAAAATGATTTCAGAATGAATCAGGGAATTCTCAGCAGTTATTAGCAGATCATTAAAACAGCTGCATTCTTTCCAAAGCTTACACAGCCACCATCTGGAGCTACCAGAAGACCCCAAGAAAGTAAATGTTTAGTATAGGGACAGAGGGTACATATGTGCCTGAATGAACTCCAAATCACCTTTTCTCCTTCAAATCCATTGCCACATAGCCCTATTAGTTGCATGCCAGAGGAAAATCCCTCAATGGGGGGAAATTCCCTCTGATGGTAATGAGGAATTCCCCTCCTAATTGCAATCAATTTCTCTGCAGGTAGGAAAAAACTTTTCTCATTTTCTCACATAACAGCTTCCCTAACTGGAAGCAACTGGCAAAATCATGTTATCTCTAGTTTACTATTAATTATGTTGACTGATGGGACAAAATAAACATTTGAACTGAAACAAGCATAAAGCTCCTAACCTGGTACCTAAAACCCATGAAACAGGCTGCCAGGAAGGCAATGCTATGTCTTTAAGAATGGAGATACTTCACCACTATTACCAGAACAACTGGTAGAAAAGTTCCTGGTGCTGTTTCAATACTCCAGTTAGCACCCCTGGAATTCTAAGTTGAGAAATCTGGCTGTTACACAACTTGGAAAAAGCCATATACTAACCTGTGATTGAGCTCGAAGGGTTGCGAGTATCTCCAGTTCAGGAGAAGGAGAGACAGGGCTGAGACAAGGCACTTTAGGCAGAATTTTCAAGCATTCTTCTTCCTTTCTGCCTTTGCACACATATTTCTGTAGGATGGGGCTCCCAGTAGCAGTACATTCATAGAAACTTCCTCCCAGTAAGGCCACAGAAATCCATGTGAGAGGAGCCACGGCAGCACTGAGTATTGCAAGTCCCATCACTTGTAAGTGGCGCTGGAGGCGATTCCAATGAGGACATCTACATGGCCTGCCTTTGAAGCAACATCCAGTGAGCACCTTCCAAGAACGTACACTCAGGAGCAAGCCCAGCAGAAACAGAATAAAGGCTGGCATCAGCAGAAATATACCACCATAAAGCGTATTCCAGGAGTTGCACGGGCATTTGAACACCACCACAGAAAAGATACGCTCGCTACCTGCAGTCAGCAGAGACACTACCCCATAGCCCAAGACCTTCTGGTGATTGACAATGAAATCCAGTACTGGGCGAAACTTTTCCATCCTCTGATTCGATGTTGTAATGGTCCAGTTCAGCTCTCTGGTTTGTGTTCACGGTTCAAGAATCAGAACCTTCTGAAAGCCTGTTAAGAAAACAGGAAGAGATTTGTAGCTTTAAAATATCTGCTCAGGAGAACACAGTTTCATTTTCATTTTCTGGGGCAAGGGGAAAAAAAGGTTCATGCTGTTCTTGGTTAAGCAAATATCTATCAAATATCTATCAAAAAGGGAAATACAGCATTAATCTGTTAAAGCTGTAGGCTGCTTAGTTTCTTTCCAACTAAATAAGAATTATAGGATCATGGAATGTTGGGTTGGAGAGATCTTAAAGAATTCATATAATTCAAAACCTGCCCAGTGCAGGAATCCATTTTCACATCCATGACAGATGCCATCCAACCTCACCTCAAGCAAGGGAGAGTCCACCATCTCCCAAGAAATTCCATTTCTTACCATTAGGAATCTTTTTTTTTCTTATGTCCAGCTAGACCTGCTTCTTTGCAAAAAACAAAAAACAAAAACCATTGCTTCTTGTTCTGAAATAATACTGAACAATTCGATCCTGTCTGGGTTAGAATTGTATGCGTGACTATATCTCTTTTGGCCCCTGTTAAGCTTGTGATCTGCCAAGAAATGCAAATCCTTTTCATATATATTGCTTCTAATAGAATTTCCACCTCCTTCCTATACTTGTGACTTTGATTTTTTTTTCTTACCCAAATGTGGGATTTTGTCCCTGTTAAAATTCATCTTGCTGATTTCTGCCCATTTTCCCACCCTCTGAAAATCCTCCTCAGTTAGGATACTGTCCTTCAAGATGTTCCTTTAACTATTGACTGGGTATCTACTTGTGAAGATTATCTTAATGTGCGTTTTAGCAATTCAGGAACCAGATCAGGTCTGATCTTTGCTGGCCCTTCACCTTCACTGAAGACTTGGGGAAACCTACATCAGTCTCCTGGCTACACCATAAAGTTTGCACTGCAGTTCCCCCCAAAATAATCACTGTCCTAGACTGCTTTCACAGAAGAATAGAATCAAGATCATGTGAAGTGTTAATGCCCACTTTATAATTCCTTGGTAAGACCACGCTTGAAATATTGCATCCAGTTTTGTGTGCCATGATATAAAAAAGATTTTGAGATTCTAGAAAGAGCGCACAGAAGAGCAACAAAGATGATCAGGGGAATGAAGGCTAAAGCGTATGAAGAACGGTTGCAAGAATTGTGTATGTCTAGTCTAGAGAAGAGAAGGACTAGGGGCGACATGATAGGCAGTGTTAGAATATTTGAAAGATGGCCACAAAGAAGAGGGGGTCAACCTATTCTTGAAAGCACCTGAAGGAACGACAAGAAGCAATGAATGGAAACTAATCAATGAGAGAACTGACCTAGAACTAAGAAGAAATTTTCTGACAGAACAATTAACCAGTGGAACAACTTGCCTCCAGAAATTGTGGGTGCTCCAACACTAGATGTTTTTAAGAAGAGATTGGACAACAATTTGTCTGAAATTGTATAGGGTTTCCTGTTTGATTAGGGGGTCCAGAGACCTCCAAGATCCCTTCCAACACTGTTATTGTGTTATTCTGTTTTTTAAAGCATCATTCTTTACTTTAAAGCAGGAGTATCAAACTCGCGGCATTACGGTGGTGTCATGTGACGTATCGGACCTTTTCCCCCTTTGCTAAACCAGGCATGGGCATGGCTAGAGCGTGACGCATCAGACCTATGGGCCGGGAATTTGACAATCCTGCTTTAAAGTAACAAGATCATTCTTTATTTAAATCAACAGGATGGTATCCACAGGCATCTTCAATTTTATGAATATGAAAGTGTCAAAATGATAAAACAGGTTTTGTGGCATTATGATGCATGTTCTACTCTTTTGGACAGTATTTTCATAACCAGGTTGCTGAGAAGTATGTGAAATGGAATTGTGATGTTGTGATGCACATTTATAGATACAGATAATACAGATAATCCGAGTTGGAAGTGACTTGGAGGTCATCTAGTCCAACCCCCCGCCCAAGTGGGAGACCCTACACCATTTCTGACAAATGGCAGTCCAATCTCTTCTT
>JANHFN010000877.1:134801-154100 GCA_032468175.1 Toxicocalamus goodenoughensis | reverse complement strand
TACCTTGGGGAAAAAAGATGCATGCCAGTGACATAGGTCGCAAGCATGTTTACCAAGACTGGCTTTTGGCCATACCAATTTGGGTATTATGGGAACTGTAGTCCAACTCACATGATAGGAATCAGCCCGAGGATGGCTGTCTCTGGAACACTTTACTAATTGGACTGCACAGGATTGCAACTCCAGTTTCTGGAGGTCTGATATAATAACCCATTTCTAACTTCGAAGAGATTCGCAATCTTACTCACTAGTTGGTAATGGATGGAGTGTCCGAGGCAATTGCAAGACCCTCTTTCCCCCTTTCCTATCATCTTTTTGGGGTGTGTTTTTTTTTGAGAACTCAAGAGTTTTCTCTCCCGCCAACGTCTCCTGCCCCCCTCCCCATTGCTGATCTCCAAGTGTGGGCCGAGAAAAAGACTTCTGGTAACTGGACGGGGGAAGGAACGGCCGCGTCCTCTCACCTCTCTCTTTCTCAGCCTGCTGTTGGCGCAGCTTTTCCTCAATCCACGGCGACAGGAATGCGGAGCCACCGGAGTAAAAGACGACGACGACGCTACCCTTCGCGCGGGCAAACTTCTCGGGCGGGCGAAGTCGCGGCCGGTCCGCGACGGATGCCCGACCGGCTAGTTTGGCCGGACGCGCAGTCGGACGGATGGATGGATGGAAGAAGCTCGGGCCGCGCCGATCACAGGACAGCGTTCGAAGGCGCCTGAACTCCGCCAGAGGGAGGAGACCGCAACGTCACCGGAGAAGGGGCGAGAAGAGGGCGAAGGAGCCCCTTATAGTCCCACCTCTCATCCGAAGGCCCCCCTGGCGGATATCGCTTTAGGCTGGTCGAAATCTCAGACGCCTGCGAAGTTCTTTTCCCGCCAAAGTGGCAAGGGGAGAGGGCCAGCCCCCGCCCGCAACATTTTTTCCAGAGAAAAAAGACTTGACTTTTACAATAATTTCGCTTCTCTTGTAACAAGGCTGGCCGCCCCTCCCAGGCTCCCGGAGCAGTGGCGGGGCTAAGAAGAAGCGACGCATCTGTGGAAAGCAACCCTTTTTTCTCCTGGCCCTACTCCATCCGGCCTCAGCCGAGTCTCCTCCTTCTCCCCTCCTTTCCAGGTCTCATTTTCCTTAGCTCTCGGTCTCTTTGGATCTTGGTCAGTGAAGATCTCGCATGAAAATGCCGGAGCTGCGCTTAACTTTTCTTTACTTGCTCGTCCTTTTGGCTACCAAAGGAGAAGGGAAGGAGATGAAAGAAGCGAAGTTGCCTAAAGCGTTGAAACAAACCTCCACTAGTTTATTCCTTGTGTCTTCAGGGCGCAGCTCCTCATCTTTTCGCACCCCGGAGCCCTTCCGATAGCAGACGACGTTAGTGACCTCCAATAGCCCCTTCAGTGGTCCACCAAGAAGTGAAAATAGGTGTTGGCTGGGTCTTTTAAGTTTTAAAGGGTTTTTTTTCTGGTTTACTTCCCTGCTTAACTACATCCCATTTTTCCTCCAACCGGGAGGAAATCAGGTGAGCCATCACAGTTCCTGGCCTTTCAAATAAAGGAGAAAGAAAAAATGGGGTCACTATGCTTTTTTCTCTCTCTCCCACCAGTACACTGAGTTGTTAAGCAGTATTACAAGAATGAGTTAATAGAATAGAATAGAATAGAATAGAATAGAACACTTTATTGGCCAAGTGTGATTGGACACACAAGGAATATGTCTTGGTGTAAATACTCTCAGTATACATAAAAGATACGTTCATTAAGAATCAAGAATCAATGTACAACACTTAAGTCAGTAGTACAGGTAATCGTCAGATTTGCAACAGTGGCCTTTCAAAGTTACAATAGCACTGAAAAAAGTGACAGCCATTTTTCACACTGATGACCATTGCAACATCCCCATGGTCACCTGATCAAGATTCAGACGCCTGGCAACCAACTCATGTATGACAATTGCTGTGTCCTGGGGTCATATGATCCTCTTTTGCAACCCGACAAACAAAATCAATGCGGAAGTCAGATTCACTTAATAACCATGTTACTAACAATTGCAGTGATTCAATTAACAACTGACAAAGGTTGTAAAATGGGGTAAACTCACTTAGCAACTGTCTCATTTAACAACAGAAATTTGGGCCTCAATTGTAGTCATAAGTCGAGGACTACCGGTACTACACTGAGAGGGAATTTTGCTTGTTGACACTCAAATCTTTGGCTGCTGTAGGACAGAGGGGATGGCCACTTTATTTTCCCATTTCTACCCCTGCATTCTCCAGACTAGCAGAGATTCCATAACTGAGCCAATTCCATCCCTTAGAAAATAAATCTGGTTATATTGAGGCATTATAAGCTCTGTAGCCCATCAAAACAGTGTTGTTCTTTGTATTTAAAGTGTACAGGTTTCTTTCAGCCTGAAAGGCTCCCAGATGATAATGCAGAAAAATGGTCTCTAGTTTACTGTTTAAATATAATATGATATACATTTACAAGGGGTTGGAAAGAGAATAGAGAAACAAGTCATTCAACATTTACTTATGGGCCAAGAGCAAACACGGTAAAAGGACCAACACAGCAAAACGAGAAAAGTCACATATTCTTAGTATTGGTGATTCCTTTTAACATTGGCCAACTTTGATGCATCCTGAGCTTTTCAAGGAAGCTGTCCTGTCTAGATATCCTCCCTCAGCAGATGATTCCACATTTCTGAATAAATGACTGATTGGAGGGAGGGGCCATTGAGTTCAAATTGTAGCAACAGCAAATAAAAATATCAGATTCACATAGTCTGTGGTGAGGTCCCATCAGCAGTTTCCCCCATGTCTTGGTCCCTTGATGATGTCTGTCAAAAGGAGGAAGAGGTTTACACCTCAGCTGTTTGCAACTCTGCTTCTTTTCTTAAAAATCTATTCCTAATATTTTATCCTATATTTTTACTTTATTTAAATTAATCAGATTGTTAGTATATGAGACCCAGTTTGGTCTAGGGGTTAAGGCACCAGGCAAGGAAACAAATTAGACGGTGAGTTCAAGTTCTGCCTTAGCCATGAATGCCAGCTGGCCATTCACTCTCTCTCATCCCAAACTACCTCTCAGGGTGGTTGTCGTGGGGAAAATAGGAGGAAAAAAAGGAGTATTAGGTATGTTTATTGCCTTGGGTTTATCTTGGGTTTATAAAACAATAATAAAGGTGGGATACAAATAAGTGAATATCACATTTGTATGTGCATATGTATTTGTATGTACATATCACAGTATGTACAAAGGAGGGTGGGCACCAAGATTTGTCAGTGCTTAGGGCATCAGTGAGCCTTCATCTGCCACTGTCTACAATAGTTCAGCGGAGATAGTTCCGTCATTCTCATTTATAAGTGATCAAAATAGCACATCTGATATAAGTGGTAATATGTTTCAACTCCTGCTTAACTCTCCAAGAACAGCAGATCCAATTAGCACAAAGAACTGCAATATGATCTATATGTTGAACTTTACTGACCATTTATAACTCTTTTTTATCTCTTTTCTAATCCACATTAGATCATTTTTATTATCCATTTTATCATCCAATTAAGACTTCACTTTAATTTATAATGGTTAGAGGGTTAAGTGTTGTTTTAACCTTGTATGTCTTCCAGAATCACCTTCATGAGATATAAATCAAATAACTCAATAAATAAACCTCCTATCTTTCCCCATTCCCCCAAGCTCTGTTATGCTGCCTCATCAGGGTGGGTGAGGAGTTGGCTGTGGGAGGAATGGGTGAACACTAGGAATTTATGCCAAGAGTATGGGTATCCTCATGTTGAAAGATCTGCAAGGCCAGGCCTGGGGATAGATAATCTGGAGAAAATATATCTACATGGTCATTAAGAGTTCACACTAATTTGATTACATATCATCATCATGACTGTCATTTCCCCCCAAGAATTACTTGTTATTTTTTATTACAAAGAAAATTAATTGAGAAAATAACTGCATAATAGCTGCGATCAACATAGCTAGAACTCATACAAGAAAATCTGCTTTCAAGGAGAAATATTGCCGAATATCATGAATATTTCATATATATGTATATTGGTGGTGGTGGGGAAAATCATCATTACCATTATTATATTCCTAAAATTTTAGGAAATGTTAGAAAGCATGGAAATTCTGTAATTCTTATTTGCTATGAGTTCTTATAAGTAAAGGATATTAACTATAACTTGATTTTATAAACAATGCTTTTTGATGATTTAGATCATCAAATAGATGTTAGAAGCATATGAAAGGTATACTTAAAATGAAGACGGGCAAATGTGTACTGGAATGGATAAAATGCTTCTACTTTGAGAATGTAGAATATTTTGCATTTGAAAATATATGTATTATTATATGTGTTATTTCTTTTTTTTCTATGCTGTTTTAAAGTTGGGAGCTCATGTGATTGCTCTTCATTATTTTCACTGCACACTACTTGTTTTGCTCTGTTTGCCAAATCTTGTAGTAATTAAGCATATACACCAACATTCTTTTAATAAATAACATAGGATTTATAATGCAAAACAAAAGATGGGGCAGGAAACAGTCTTTTGCCAGGTTGCAAGAACCAATCTGCACTGCCACCTGGCACGCTGCTGCTATTTCCTGCCTCATCTTTTTGTTTTGCATTACAGTAGAAACCCAATGTTAATTATTTATAAAAACCTTGGAATGCTTTTAAGGGGAGCTATTGAAGCCATATTTTCCACAGCATGCCTATCTGTATGTTCTCCATTCTAAGTCTAGCTTTTAGCCATAATGATCTTTGCCTGCAAAGGTATTCTAATGCCAATGTAATGTAATAGTCTAAAGACTGAACTGGAGTGCAGGGATAAGTATTGTAATGTGGTCAGACAGACAACTCTCTGCATGATTTTGGAATAATTTTGATGGAGCAAAACGGGGGAGTTGAGTACAGTAAAATAAATGAATAATACACTCTGGGATTACATTTAGAGTGTACTTCTGATCGGCTGCTTTATATCTTATATATGCATGCATTGTTTAAATTAATGGTCTAAATCCTGCCTCATTCTGAGAAATTTCAAAGTACAGTAATAAAGTGTGTATAAAAATGATCACAGGCAGTAAAGTGTCAGGAAGAGGAAGGAAGGAAGGAAGGAAGGCTAAAGACAAATCAACATTTTGTTGCACTTCCTCCCCAAGCTAGAGCTAGCAAGTTGTCATGCCATTATCCTCCTTCTTCTTTGGTTGTGATGCACACTAGATTCCTGACACCTGTTTTTTCTTTGTAAAGTGCTTGATTGAAAAGTTATCTGGTCAATGTGGAGAGCACATGCCCTTATTATTCAGGGCCCAGTTTCAAACACTATAGAAAGGGTAACAAAAAACATGATTTTTTGGTTTATTTTTCCCCCACTTTGTCTTAATGTAGTCAGCCTGTCAACCTAATAGATGATTGAACAAGTTGTGAAGAGATATATAAATATAAATTTGTAGTTGTGAAGTATTTGAAAATTCACCTGTCAATCAGTGGTGGAATTCAAATATTGTTGCCACCGGTTTGGTGGGCGTGGCTTGGTGGGTGCACTTTACGTGTGTTCACACACTTTGCGTGCACACACATACCAAATGCACACTTTGCGCAGGTGCAGAGGCGTTCTAACTTGCCTCCTGCAAGCCTGCACAATCCTGGTCACTTCAGCAGCTGCCGCGATGCAGTATTCTGTGCCGCGCAAAGCAGCTGTGCTTCAAATTCAGCAGATAAAGGTGAGTATGGGAGCCCGGGTGGGTGGGTGAGCCCAACAGCAGAGCAGTGGAGAGAACCAGTTTGGTCTCTGCTGCTCATCTACCAGCTCTGCAGAACCGGGCCGAAATGGTCAAATATCACCACTGCTGTCAATTGAGAGAATGCAAAGCCTTGAAATTGACTAGCCCATCTGGGGCTTAAGACATGTAATAGAAAGTGGATTTGAAATAACTCGATCTGCAGCTTGCATGGTGATGGCTATAGTTCTCAGGAAAGATTACACTTCCTAACGTTCTAAGAGTAATTTTACAGCTCCCACACTGATTGCTATAGCTAAATCCAGCTCTTTAGGAGCATTTATTCACTGGCTATATTAAGGCTGCAAAAAACCAGATGTCTTCTAGATGGCAGTCAAGAGATACAAATCCCATCTAGTGATTAAATCTAGGATTGAACAGTTGTGCCCATAGTTACAAAGAATAAAGGGAGATCCCTTGATAGTATAATGGGAAATTTAAAAAAATGCATTTCACAAGTAACTAGTTTATTGTCCAGTTGGAGAAGACCCATTAACAATGGGCAACACTAGCTGAGGCTTGAATATTGACTACTGATCACAACCCTCAGAATGTCATACATTAAAACAGTATGGACAGCAATACAGCATGAAAACATTTTGGGTTGCAAAAAAGGTCTGCTGTGAAGGTAACATTTCCAGATGAAATTGTAAAGGAACATGATAAAACATTTGTGTGAATGTGACCTCAGATTGGCATCTGGAATTCAACCCATTGCCGAAGAATTGGCCAATGCAATATTTTTATTACTTATATAAAGTGTTCATGATATACGTGATGGTTGTCACAGATACTGTATATCAATGCCATGTTCTGAACTCTTTTATATCTCACAAAGGCTTTATAGCTTCTCATTGTAATTTCACCTGGAAATTATCACAGTCTGATATCCAACTATTTTGCTTTGATTTATTTGTCCATAAAATCACCACCTCGGTTTATAGAACTATAAATGGAATTAAATCAGTGTTTTATGCTTCTGTTTATGTGCTTATACATTCATGTAGCTATGCCATGAATGCATTCCAAATCCTGCATACATCTTCACAGATATCCTTCATATTTTTATCATTGCCTCTGGCTTCATTTTTTTCCTGATAAAAAACTGAAATAGTGGAAAATGCAAAGAAAATGCTTCATCTTGTGAAATTTAACTGATTACATTTCCCTCCTTTTTCTTTCCTACTCCCCCCTCCCTTCCTTAGCAAAATTTAAGCTTGAGGCCAATATTCAGTAAGATAAAGGAAAATATCTCAGCTCATTTTTGCAGGCAGGAATACAGTGCCACATCAGCAACTGAAGGAAGATAAAATTATCTCTGGAAAACAATATCCAACCTGGTTTTAAAGATTTAACATTTCAATTGTTGTTATAAGGTTAGTTATCATAAAACTCATATTGGATATCATTCAATCCTATCTTCAGTTTTGCCAGTGAATATAAACGTTTTCATGTGATGTCCAATTCTGAAGTTATTACTGGGGAAAAAAACTTTATTTTTCTTTAATGTAAATATAGTGGTGTCCAACCCTTTTAAAATGGAAGTGCAATGAATCTCATTTATCCAATGAATCCCCCACTGGCAATCTTAAGTGAATCAGGCCACAGTTTGCAAATTTTCCGGAGATTCATTAATTATATTACTTTAAAAATATTTGAATTAGAAGTAGCCTCTGGAGAGCTGCTATTTATTACTGCTGCTGTTTTGGAATTGTCAGGGGCAAATTATACAAATAAATGGGATCCAACAGGATTTTATTTCCCCAAATCCTTGGTCAGGGAAGAAACTAATTATTCTACAGGAAGAACATTTTAAACAAGGAAATAGAGAATGAGATTAAAGGAGTTAAATGGTTGGGAAATAAAATCAAGCTGGATTCTTGCATTTTTGTAATTTTTGGCTCTGAGAATTGTAGCTTTGGCAAAGTTTAGAAGTTTTAAAGCAACTTTTAAAAGTACTTTTTGTTTTGCTGATAAAGAGGCTGCATGACTTTAGGGAAAATTACCATTTATCCCTAACAGTATTTAGCTGCTGATAAGACAGCTATGTTTATTACTGCAACTGGCTAGAATACAGTTTGCAATAATTTACCATCAAAATGGTATAGTATCACTTTTGGATAAAATTCAGTAATCAATGAAATTTTGAAAAGTTAATTTTCTGAAATAACTCACTTTGGTCTCTTAATTTTAGGTGATCAAAAGACTGAAAGATGCTGAAAGAAAAGATTCCCTGTGTAATTATGGTTTCTTATTTAATCTCAATGTATGAATGCTTTTGGAAATTGCAGTGTACATTTATTGAGTGTATAGAAGTGAATTTTTCTCTCTACTAAAAACAAACTCTTTGTGATATAAGAATGAGTCATGACTAAGTAAACATTTGGCTTGAACTTTTTAAACAGTATCATCCTCTGTCAACAATATTTTCTGATTGTAATTTTGATGTATCTGGAGCTATAAACTTTCACGTTGATGGTAGAGTTGTTGTTTACCATTCAATCTATGAAGTTGCATTTATTGAAAGTATAGTTCTTTATTTTTTCATAGCTCTAATAAGTTTATTTAGTGTTTTAAAGCATTTGATTTTAGAATTAAAGAGATAATATAGTTAAAATAAATATTAAATGTTAAATGTTTTTAAATCAGTTTTTTCTGTTACTATTACCACAGAATATAGTACATTAAACATGAGTCTTTAGCTTACCCATGGACATTTTTGAAACTGATAAATTGTTTATATGTTCTTTTGTATTGCCTTTGATAAAGGAATGCTCTAGAATGTTGTTGGGTTTTCACACCTTTTTCCCATATTACCGACACTTGAAACAATTTCTCCCACTTTTTTATGGAGAAATGGAGGAAGATTGTGCTTTTGCTACAATTGCTAGAAGTCTTTGAAGTAGGCAGATGAATTTTAATGCATGCAATATTTTCTTGTTGTACACAGTTGCAATGTAAGTAGCTCCTAGCTATCTCCTTATGAGTGGCTGTTATTTGATATGTGTAGGAACCCATCCACTCCCTTACTATCATGTTAAACCACAGTATGGTTTATTGGTCTGGACATAAAATGTTACTAAAGGTTTAAAGATTTTCCCCTATCTGGTCTTGACTGATTCAAGGGAGTGTGCTCTTTTCTAAATTTCAGCTGGGGAAGACTGCATTGTCTGAGAGATGCTTCCATCATCCTGTGGCCAGCATGAAAATGTGGAAGGCAGTAACCTTCTTGCTGAAGTGCCTATTTATCTACTCTCATTTGCATGCTTTTGAATTGCTAGATGGGCAGGAGCTGGGGTAATAGGAGCTTACACCATTGCAGTGCTTGGTCTCAAACCCTGGCTGTCAGCTTTGTAGCTGACAAGCTCAGAATCTATATTATATTGTATTATATTAAATTGCATATTACATTTGATATATTAACACAACACCTTATAGCATGTGTTTTGTTAGTCTGAATTTATAGTGAAATATTACTTTTTATGCTAACATCTTCTTAGAATTTCCACTGCTACCATATCCATCTGAATACTCTAAGAAACCTTTTACAGATCTGACTGCTGAATACACAGGGATATGTTGTAGTCTAAGGGTATCACATTTCCCCCTTTTCTTCTTCTGCATAAGGTTGTCTAGACCCTAGAGGCTAATTGCTAAATATCTGTTGCTCTTGTGCATTTGTGATAGTCTGAGTAAGGATCCACTCAACTTGAAAGATTTGAGTTGAGGCACAGAATAGTATACTGTCAGATTTGGCACTGAAGGGCTTCCTGTTGTTTGGAGACTAATTAAAATTATTCACTTCAACCATGGCTTCAATCCAGATCTATATATGTGGAAAGGAAGCCATCTCCTTTTAACTTACTGTTTGCTTGTCAATTAAGATTTCCTCAAAAGAAGAACTACTGCCTATGTTAATATACTGCTATTGTTATTGTACTGCTATTTATATACATTCCTGCATTTGTGTAACTTTGACAAACTTTTATTTTTTTGTCCTTTTTTGAAGGGGAAATAATACATTTCCGATGCCACTTTAGTTATATAATGGGAGAAAGTGAATGCACGCACCTCTGTCATGCAAAGAGGCTTCTTGGCTTTGTAAATTTCTGACAAATATAATTCACTTATATGCCAGCTATTTATTTGACTTCTATCTTTGTCAAACTCTGGTTTTCATTCTAATAGAGATGTCCCAGTGATATGTTCATTCACATTAAGTGAGGGAACAAAAACTATCAAATTAACATGTTTCAACCCAACTGTAACATCACTTAATTTCCTGTTTAAAATTAGTTTTAAAATCTGTTTTATAAATGAAGTTCCTCTATTTGTCTATCTCTGCACAGCTGGATTAATTAAACACATATGCATACAAATGCAAGTCTTTGAAACAGATGACTTCCCTGCCCAAATAGATAAATTCAATCTTGACTTATTTTCCCAAATCACAATGTTTAAATGTTAGAAGTGCTTTGGATTGACTATTCAAACTCAAAGGTTGTCTGGTTTAACACAGATTGGAATCATGAATGGCACTGGCTTTTATATCCCTATTGCATAATGGCCATTTTGGGTGTTCTAGTCTTTAATTTGGCCAAGCAACTTAAACATTAAAATGTTTAGAAGTGGTTAGTCTGGTTTTCATCTTTCCAGTGACAAGTATATGTGAAATTCACTTGTTGGGTTGGGAGACCCACGTTTGAACTCAGACAAGGAAAAGGAAGGGATTTATCCCGATTCCATTGAAAATACTTTTGTTATAGCACTGAAAAAACTTCAGAAGATTGTATGAATAACATCTGTTGACCAGTTCTTAAAAAAAAAATCTCAGTGGTTTGAACTAAAGCACATGTCAAAAACCAAATTAACCCAATAAAATATCCATATAATTCTAAGTAGATGTCCATATAACTTCACCATGTATTCTAGGCATGCTGGAACCAGAATCTTTTGCACTGCTTGTAAAAAAAAGCTGGTAAATATTAATAATAAACACTCAAATTGTTATTTGCAAAACATTTGTTTCACAAGGATAGAGGCTTCGTTTTCTGGGAGCTCATCAATTTTTTTTACTGCACTCTCCCTGTTCTCTTTTTTAATGATTAAGAAACGCCTTTTAATGTCATATATAAGCATACCAAGCATTTAGAGTCCCACATGTTTTTTACTTTTGATTGCTAAATCTAACATTTGTGTTCCATTGGCAAATAAGCCTCAGAAACTTGATGCTTTATAAAGAACCTTTCACTTTCCTGTTCCTTACTCAGAGGGTGAGTCTTAGAGGGTGTCTTAGCTTAATTTTTAATGGAAAAAAAGATTCAATAAGACATCAATTGACAGTCTCAAAGGATAAGCATAAAATCATTTACAAAGCTCAAGGCTGAAAAATACAAACAGGATACTTTTGTTCCAGTGCAGGTACTGTATAGATTTAGATGTACAATGTATACAAGGACTTTCTCAGTCAAAATAATTAATGAATTGTAAAATTGCTATTAAATTTGAATTCCACAATAACTAACATAAACTGTTAACTAACATAGACTAACATAACTAACATTAACTGTTTCAACTCCTACCCTCAAAACAACATTGTAGAGCGCTGCACACCAGAACAACTAAACACAAGGGCAGTTTTTCCCCCAAATACCATCATTCTGCTAAACAAATAATTCCCTCAACACTGTCCAACTATTTACAAAGTCTGTACTGTTAATAATCTTCTCATCACTCCTTCTCATCACTCCTCACCCATCCCCTCCCACTTGTGACTGTATGACTGTAACTTTGTTGCTTGTATCCGAAGGTTTATATTGACTGTTTCCTAGTATGATTTGATTGCTTATTGTACCCTGACTATTATTAAATGCTGTACCTTATGATTCTGGACTCTTGATGAATGTATCTTTTCTTTTATGTACACCGAGAGCATTCGCACCAAGACAAATTTCTTGTATGTCCAATCACACTTGGCCAATAAAGAATTCTATTCTATTCTATTCTATTTTATTCTATCTTTACAGGCCTGCACAAATCATACTCTGCCCACTTTTATAACTGTTGTAGGGAGGTTTGACTTTAATATATCCAGTTCCTGATCTCAACAAACTAAGTTCATCTGATTTGCCACTGCATAATTTCATTATGCAGCATGGATTTGTATACTACAACTCTCATTTCTATTTCATTTAATCCATTACGTCCTTGCTTCTAATGAATTAATTTGCCTTTGCATTCCAATAATATAGGTAGTCATAGACTTACAAAAGTTCATTTAGTGACCAAAGTTACGGCACTGAAAAAACTGACTTATGATCACTTTTCAGTTATAACTTTGTAGCATCCCCATGATCATGTGATCGATTTAGATGCTTGGCAACTGGTTCATACTTATGACCATTTTTCTGTCCCAGTCATGTGATCACCTTTTTCTGTCCCAGTCAATGGGGAAGCCAAATTTACTTAATAACTGAGTTACTAACTTATCAACTTTAGTGATTCACTTAAGAACTGTGGCAAGGAAGGTCATAAAGTGGTGCAAAACTCTCTTAACATGTCTCACTTAACAAAAAATTGGGCTCTATAAGTTGAGGACAACCTGTAGAATGTTTTTTCTGTGCAAATCATATTGAAAGCTAGTTTGATTCTAGTTTTTCATTCTGGCTTGAAGAATACATGTAAGTCACATACCAGACCAATAGTAGAGGCAAATTCTGATAGCCACAATTGGAAAAAAGAGACTTACTACATCGTTTTGTATAAATATAATTTAGACATTTTAATTTTTCCCAGATGAATAATCTTGTCACTAACCACAGTATGCAATCCAATGGGTTTAACGTTTACCTGGAAGGTATGATAGAAGAAACCATCCCAAGAGACACTATTTTTGTACCAGCTAAATCAGGATAATTTTACAATAGAAAAGTGCATTGTAAATGATTTCATAGTTCTGATTTTCTGTCCTGGAAAAAAAAAGTATTGTTTGATGTTGTGTTGTCCAGCAATAGCAGAGAAATCTGCCAGAGAACAGAATTTTCAGTGTAGCCTAATTTTAAAAAAGGGAATATTTTTAATCATCAACATCAGCATTGTCTTCTACTTTAAGAGATGCTCAACATATCCATGAAATTTATTTCACAATATTATGGTAGTGATCTGCTTTTGCCTTCTTCCAGTTTTTAATTCCTAGTACAGCCAATATATAAAGCAATAGGTGAATCAGTGTATACATGTGGTAGAATGAAGGATGATTTGCAAGGATAGAGATATGGAGATACTGTAATGAATAATGTTGAGCGGTATGCAAGGCAAAGTTCGATATCCTTTATCTTTCTTTTGCTCAATTCACTTTTCTCTCCTTTTCATGTTGCTTTGAAAGGGAAGAACAGATTAAAATACATGTGCAATTTTGCCTACTTCCCATGAGGATTCAACCTGTCTTATATTTGGATGTGTACTAGGGTGATGCCACCTTACCAGAAAAATATTCTAGGAACTGCCTGTTTGTTTTCCCTTACAAATTCCAATTTTATTTGGGTCTAATGTTTCATTGTTCCAGGAATATATACTATGAATGTTTGCAGTCAAACTATGTTTTCTGTCTTGGAGGAAAATATATGTATTAAGGGGAACCTCGTTTGATTACATCATCCTAAATAGTTATTTAAGTTGGCAGTCTTCAGCTTGCCAGAATGCTTAAATGTAAGATGAGTTGAGTGGAGATAACATGACACAGATTCAAGAGATAAGTGATCTTATTTTTCAGTATCTTTTCCCCCACCCCCGCAAAATGAATTAAGAGGGAGATGTGGACTGTGTGATGGCAGTTTAACTTTTCATTAATTCTCTCCCTTTCTGACCATAACATGTCCTTAAAATGGAAGAAAATTTCTTTTAGTATTTTTAGTAATTTCTTTTCATATCTCCTAAGCACCTGTCAATGTTTAACAATACATCAGTGTCATTAATTATATTTATTGCATTCCACATAGCAGATTCTTCTTTTTCTTCTATAAGTAACAGAATCCAGAACTGCTCAAGAATAAATAACCTTTATTTTCAACTTCTTACAGATGAGAACTGCCAAAGCAGATGGAAGGCTTCAGAAATCATGACATTTCAAGTTTATACTACCAGATCCTTGAACTGTGATTTATCCTAATAGTTAACCCTTTCTGAGGGAGTAGTCCACATGCAAGAAAAGTTGAATGTAATCCAACATACCGAGATTTGTCTTACTGAGAAAACACGAATGGACATAAACATTGGCTTCCTTATGATATAATCCTAGACTTATTTACTTAGACATGAACGTCAAATTTTCCCTATATGCTCATAAGATTGTAGTCTCCTATATTAACTTGTAAGAAATTAAACTCAATGGGTTTGAAAAGCAATCTTTTCTGAAAAGACAAGCACATTCCAGTATCAGAATAATACAAAAACTAAGTTTTGAATCTTAGAAGACTCAGAATAATTTCACAATCCCAATATACTTTCTTTCTTTCTTTCTTTCTTTCTTTCTTTCTTTCTTTCTTTCTTTCTTTCTTTCTTTCTCTCTCTTTTTCTACAAATTTGAATTCCAGGCCATCCTTCTAAATAGTCACAGAGTTCCTTTTATAAAAAAGAATGATGATGTAAGAAAGGAAGATACCATCCTGCAAGTAATCTCACAAATGGAGATGTAAGCTACATGCTTTTTTCAATACCAGTGGTGAAGGTAGTCTATAGATTAGGTAAATGTGTAGCAGCAAAACAGTGTTCAACATCTTAATCTGCTTAAATATAAACTTTTATGTTTTCCCTGAACAGGAAACATGCTAACATATTTCTCAGAACAGATTTTATTAATTTGACAGGTTTGGATTCCAATTCAGATTATTAAAAACATATTTCACGCTACAAAATTTAATCAGACTTTGAAATGAAAGGCTAATTATTATCCTTCCTAGTTGTGGAGGAATTCAGCCCTTTCTGCATAATCCTCAAAATCCTCAGTCTATCAGACCTATTCACACATATATACCACTTTTTTCAGTATGAAGAAACGCCCCAGGATCGAGTATGTACAAAGCTTTCTTTGAATATTGCTCACAGTTAACGGCACATGCTCCCCTTGTGTTATTACGGATACAAAGTGGCCATGTAACGCATGGAGTGGCAAAGGTACCCAGGATATGAATGTAAGTCTGCAGCAAATTTTCGGAAAACAGGATAAAAAAAAACATTTTAGACCAGGGGTTCCCAACCAGGGGTGCGAGACGATATTCTAGAAGGTGTGAAAACTTGGGTTTAGAAGTTTCAAAATTATAGTATATATGCATAATTACATGCATATAATTATTTACTTTTGTAAGGGGTGTGAAAATATATCAGAAGCATTCTAGGGGTGCAGGGTATAGAAAAGGTTGGGAACCCCTGTTTTAGACAGTAGATTGATGTATCACAAACAATAGGAAAATAGGAAGCTTCTTTTTCTTCAGTCTGGTTAGTTCCTTTCCAAAATGTCTTTTGAATTGATATGGTATTTAATTTACATGATTCTCAGTAGCTTCTAACATTTTTGCTTAAGCATGATGAAAATTGAGATTTGCTTTTCTTGAAAGATGTTTTATTTGGTTGCCATTCACTCAACACCTGATAAAGACTTTGGAGGTTTGGGGTAGAAACCAGTAGTTATTGAGCTATTTGAAGAAAATCTAGAAAATTGATAATCCAGTGGTAAATCTGAAAGAAACACATATGATTAGGAATTATACTTGTATCACATCTAAATAATCCAAGGAGCTCCAAAAAAAAGACATTTGTTTCTTAAGCTTTTTAATTTGTTTGCTTAATATTGCAACAATTTAATCACACCCCAAGCTTACATGTTTTGTGTTTAGAGCATGGGTGTCAAACTCGCGGCATCACGTTGCTGTCACGTAATGTTTCACGCTCCCTTTGCGGAACTGGAGTCGGCATGGTCTGCACATGACGCATCCGGCCCATGGGCTGCCAGTTTGACACCCCTGGTTTAGAGTTTTCATGTCTGAGCATATAAAAATGAATGTTTTGCTTTTCCTGTGTGAATATCATTGTTTAAAATAAAGCAAAAGGTGATTCTAGATAATTTGAAATATGTATTTTTAGTAACAAATTAAACATATTGTATCACTTATACAGGCAAGGATGAACCCTGACAATGAATAATATAGCTAATAATAACATTGCTAGCATATCCAAGAAAACTAAGTTTAGATTGTATATAATACTTTGCATTAATTATTTAATCCTAATTTTAAAAGACCAATATTATGTTTTTCATAATCATATTATAGCTACAACCTTGGACATTCTTTTCTTACAATAAAAAAATACATCATTAATCTGAGATGTCCATGGTTGTCGTTACTCTAATGGCTAAATAGCTATTGTCTGGAAAAAAGAGTAATATCAGCAAAAACATATTTCTTCTAATATTTTCAGGAAACTTGAATTATTTTGATAATTAAAAATTGATATATTATTTACAACAAATTACACCAATTGTATTTAGATCTTTTAAAGTTCAGAATAATTTGTTTGGGTTACTAATGTAAATATTAAAGATAAACTCAAATGGTCTTCTTAAAAAACATATATATTGTTATTGCTTACAAGAATATTGTATATTATCCCTTTTTTTATTCCAAGTACAAATCTACCAATTTCACAATAATATAAGTTTAGAAACAGGTCATTTGGTTATATTTTATCTATAAAATGGAATAATCCATTTGAATAATCTACTGCTATTTTTGCTCCCTCATTAGTAAGCATTTCTACAGACCTTCAATAAACATCTACCTTGATGTTTATATTGGTAGGATGTATATTCACACAGCTTGCCTAAAATAATATGTATTAATGCTGATTTAAATGTGACTTTTTTTTTCTCTAGGGTTAGCCTTTACCTCCTAAAAGTGCTCAATTTTGAGTTGGAAGATAAACATGTAAAACTAATAATTATCCTATGTAGGTTTCTGAGGGATTGGAAGAATGAAATTGTTATATCCAGTGACAAGTCTTCACTCTGGTCCGCTGTTAAAGCAGGAACTGGAGTCATTGTTGATTGGTTGAACCCTCTTGACAGCTCGCTATAAAAGGGAGCTGTCAAACAGGCTCAGCTGTTCTGTCATCCAGCTGCCGAGTTAGCAGCGGAACGTCAGGATGGGTTACTTTGTGGCAAATAAAGCCTGCTAACCTTTCGCCAGCCTGTCTCTCATTCCTTGCACACCAAACTTAAATTGGCGACAAAGGTGGGATGTTAGCGAAGTGAGGCATTTCTGAGGCAACAAAGAGAGCTGAAAAGTCACAGAGCTGAAGCGTTAACAAGGTTAACAAGGCTACCATTAAGCTAACCTCAGATGGCAGTGGCACCTCCCAACTTCCCACCGTTCCACCCAGCTACAGAAACATGGACATCATATATCAATCGTTTCGAGTGCGTGATGGATGCCGCCAACCTGACAGATATCCCTGCAAACAGAACAAAAGCTTATTTCTTAAGCTTCTGCAGAACTACGGTCTTCGACACTGCTACAGCTCTACTGGCTCCACATATGGTGAAAGCTGTAACCTGGGAAGAGCTGCAGGAGGTTCTTAGCAATCACTATGCTCCCAGACCATCCCGCATCGCTCACCGCCATGTTTTCCGGAGGACAGCCCAAGCGGAGGGAGAATCTGTCAGCGAGTATATGGTGGCACTCAGATCAGCCGCCCTTCACTGCAGATTCAGACCAACTCGATGACATGCTACTGGATCAACTGGTCTGTGGGGTAAGAGACCTCCGACTACAGAAGCGCCTCTTAGCAAAAGCAGACCTTAACCTGAAGCAAGTGATCGAAGAAGCTCAAGCCGCGGAACTGTCAAATCTATCGGCGGCTGAACTCTAAAACTCAGGCAGCCTCCCAGATGTCAAGGCAAGCGCAGCAGTCCACTACGAAGACATGTTCGAAGCTGAGTACTGCAAGGGGGAAGAAGAAGTGAACCATCTAAGAATGCCTCTGACACCCCAAAGAAAAAGCAACCCAGCTGAGAAAAGACCAAGCACGCCACAAATCATCTGCCTCAGCTGTGGGGGAAACCATCCAAGAGCCACCTGTCACTTCAGAAACATGATCTGCTTGAAGTGCCAGAGGAAGGGGCACTTGGCAAGAATTTGCCAAGCTGCCAGAAATCTGAATCAGCCACCTCCCAACCAAACACAGACAAAAACTTTCAGACCCAAAGAGGATTGCTTTGCAGTTACCAAAGCATATCCCAGAGCTGAGTCACTACCACAATGCTTTAATATTAATAAGATTAATGTTGATCTTCTTTTAGAAGGAAAGCCATGCCACATGGAGGTGTGGCTTCTCCCTCTCCATCCTGTCCTGGGACACTTTGAAACAGCTAGTTCCAGATATCACCAAGCAACAGCTGACACCCAGCAAGCTAGCCTTGAAGGACTACCAGTGCCAGACTATTCCAGTCATCAGGACAGGCAAGTTCCACATTCAATTCCATCATTTTAATGGGCTTATACCTGTGGTAATAGTTAATGGGTGCCTGCCAAGCGTATTAGGACTAGATTGGTTCAACTCCCTAAAGTTGCAAGTAACTGGCATAAATTCTATCAACACTTGCAATTTAGAACTACTTACAAACTTTTCAGAAGTTTTCAAAGATAAGCTTGGCTGCTATAATGGCATACCCATTACCCTAAATTTAGACCCACAGGTGGCTCCAATAAGGCTCAAGCTGCAGAGAATCCCATTAGCCCTATGTGCAAAAGTGGATGCCCAGCTGGACAAACTAATAGCCCAAGGGGTTCTAGAACCCATTGATTTCTCCAAATGGGAAACACTCATAGTAATACCTCTGAAACAAGATGGTTCAATTCGCCTTTGTTCAGACTATAAATCGACCATAAACAAAGGTCTACAACCCAACATGTACCCTGTACCCATCATATAACACCTGCTAAACTCCTTGGGCAAAAGCTCCATTTTTATAAAACTTGACATGACACAGGATTACCAACAGTTCCCTGTAGATGAGCAGACTGCAGAAGCGCAAACCATCATAACTCACAGGGGCGCTTTTAAATCTAAACCTCTCCAATTTGGAGTTAATGTAGCTCCTGGCATTTTCCAATCAATAATGGAGCAGTTACTTTACAACATACCAGGAGTCATCCCCTATTTCAATGACATTCTCATTGCCTCAGATAGTGCGCAGGAACATTTACAGCGTTTACAAAGAGTTCTGCAATGTTTTAAAGATACTGGACTCAAACTTAACAGAAAAAAATGCATTTTTGCCACTTCCCAAATTGATTTTTTGGGCTACCATATTGATTCTTCAGGTATTCACCCCATTGAATCCAAAGTTAGAGCCATCCATGATGCTCCAGCTCCTACAAATGAGACAGAGCTGCAAGCCTTTTGGGGCTTACTTAACTTTTACAGTTCATTCTTGCCTCACAAGGCCACTATAGCTGAA
>JANHFN010000877.1:118874-134701 GCA_032468175.1 Toxicocalamus goodenoughensis | reverse complement strand
TATTATTATTATTATTATTATTATTATTATTATTATTATTATTATTATTATTATTATTATTATTATTATTATATCAACAACTGCTAAAATGGAAAGGAGCAATACATCTAGAGAAAATATATGCAAAAAATTTTAGTCCATATCCATTCCTTCTTCTTGTCAATACATGGTTTATGATTATGGAATAAAACTTAATTATTGGAGATGGAGATTGTCAATGCTAGATCACTTGATGTTTTACATAACAAAGCATTACTTTTAGGAAAAAAAAGGTAAAATATTTTTTTTATGGGTCTGCTATTGGAATCATTTTTGTGAAGAGCGAATCAATATGCTTTAATAAAGATACAAATGATTTCTCTTCACTGGTTTCTTTTCCCTGTCTCAAGCTCATACCATGCTTTAATAGAACAATGAAAATCTATGAATATTTAATCAAATGTAAGCTTGGAGCAGCCAATCAATAAAAGATTCTGAGGACAACATTAGAATTCCAATCATTAATATTAATCTGATGCTAATATGAATTTGACTTATTAATGGTTTCAAAATTTCAGGGATTGGCTTAGGATCATTATTCTTACCTGCTATGGCTTCAATACTTGGGATTGTAATTGTGCTATAAGTATGAACAGATTTGCAAGACCACGTATTTACTAAGATTTCCTCTTCATTTTCTTTTCCTGAAATAGTATCCACAAAGAAAGAACCCCACTGTTTAGAAATGGAATGGAGTGCTTTGGGTTGACGTCTCTGGAATATAAACAAACACTAAGGTAAACATAAAATCCATATGTGCTCTTAAAGTTTCAAATGGTTTCTATGTAAACAGCATCTCTGTAATATTCAAGGCACCAGGCACACAAAAAGAAGCTTGGTGAATGCTCAATAAGTCCCAATAACAAAGGCAGTCAAGAAACTCTGTAGCCTCCCCCAGGCATAAGAAAATATCACATTTCCAAATTCAATCACTTCCAGTCAATTAAAGAAATTCTGCTTGTAACCATTTTTTCTTATATGACCTGTATATATTAGGGATTTCACTGTGACAATAAAAGTGTAAAATGTATTTATTTATTTATTTTGCCTATACAGCCAGCAGCTCTTTTTTAGGCAAACTGTTCCCTGCTATGGAGGAAGGGACCATAAGAACATCTAGAGGGCTGTTGCAAAATAAATAAATAAATAAAAATAATTCTAGGCATCTGTCAAATCAACTCAGATCTGTTCAGAGTTGGATTTGAGGCAGATCTGGGTTGAAGAGCTGAGGCACGGTCTTGTTTAGTTACCTGGGAAGAATTTCATCTGGTAACTCCTAAAGTAATGGACAAGATCTTTGTTAATCTGGCCACTCAAGGCCTTCTAGAAGCATGGTTGAATCCATGCAGTGGTTGGAATGGTTCTACCTATTGGGAAGGAGGTGGTGTACCCCCTCCCTTAAAGACCATTGTTGGACATAAAATTTTTGGCCACTTTTGTTTAGTCTATCTTTCCCATTTTCTAGGGAGAAGGTGGCTGAGTTGCAAATTCAAAGGGATTTGTAGAAAATAAGTTATCTGAATCTTTTTCAGCTGGGTTTCAGACAGACTGTACTGGTCCAAGGTCTCTAGCAGAGGTAGGACAGGGATCGTGCAATCATCCTGAATCTTGCCTGCTCTATTTTAAATTTTTATATTGAGTTTTAATGTTTTTAATATTTTATTTGTGCACTACCTAGTGAGGGAGATGAGTTGTTTCTAAATTTAATAAACATACAGACAAGCAAACAAATCTCCTTGATCTCTCAGTGGCCTTTGATACCATCAATCAGGCTATCCTTTTGGACTGACTATAACACGGGCCTGGTGTTCTGGTGGTTCTCCTCTTTTTTCCAGTTCCAGCTGTCAATCCTGTGTCAATGTTAATAACAGGAGAGAAATGGTGTTCAAACCTCTTGACTTGCCAAAGGGCTGGTACTCTTGACTCTTCTTCTTTTGACATGTTTTTTTTTCTGTTGCCAGCCCTCTGAGCTTATTCTCTGAAGAGAAATGAAAAGTCTTTGGGCATGAGGACACTCAACAGAATGATGAGAGCTCTCCACTTGGGTGCACAGGAGCTTCCATATAATAGTTAATGATTTATCGCATGTTATTTTTCAGCTAGCTCAAAACCAAAACACTGGAACAAAATCTATTTTAAGTCAATGTTAAAATGAATTTAATAATGCAATTATGAACTATAGAACCACACACGACAAGTTAAGTTCTATAGCTCAAGGTGATTTAGTTTATCGGTGATCATAGCTTCAAGTCACCCTTCATTTTATCCTTGCAACAATAGTTTTGTGGGATAAATTGGGGTCAGAGAATGACTGGGTGAAAATCATCTGTCTTTGACTGAGGGGAGACTTACAATTAATCTGCATCATGTACTACTACCAATACTGCTGACAGAAATGTAAATTAATGTGAAGAACTGGCTCTTGTGAAACAAATGGCTTTTTACAGTTAAGAATAGAAAAGTGTTCTTCTCTGGTTCCTGTACAATTAAACCCAGGGAGATTGAGATAATTTTTAAAGTAAACTTTGTACAGAAGTCAACAGAAAATGGCTTTGAACCATCCAGGGCATTCTTCCTGAAATGCATAAAGCATACTTATTATCCTGTGCTACAAGTGTTTATTTTAATAAGAATAAGGGTATGTTTCTTTTCTTTCCTAGTTTTGCAAAACACAGGAAGGAAGCCGCAGCTGAACACAGTTCATTTATCTTCCTACTTTGATGTACGTCTTCAGAAAAAAAAAGGAAAAAATACATTTATAATGACATGAAAAGTAAATAATACAAGAGAATTGTTAAGCAAAATTCTAATTATTTTAGGGCATATAATGCTTTTTGACTTTTATTTATTTATTCTATGACTTGAAGTGAAGTAGACAATTATCCTTTATTTGCTGAGGAGGCAGCAAGTGAATCTGGCTTCTCCATTGACTTTGCTTGTTAGAAGATCATAAAAGATAATCACATGACCTGTAACTGGTTAAAGGAAGGAAGAAAGGAAGGAAGGAAGGAAGGAAAGGAATATTTCTAATCCTCCCTGACAATGTCCCACAAGGAAATTCAATGGGAAAACTGGCAGGAAGTCAGAAGTCACTCCTATTCTTACTGTTTTTTTGCCCAGCCATGATCATTTTGTTTCTCTTTTTAGTTAAGGAAATATGTCTGAAACATAACCCAATGGAAACATTTTAATCATTGAAACTCTGTTTTTAATACACAAAAATAATGGTTAGATCTGTATACGAAGCCATTCAGGGAAGGCTACCATATATCTGTGGCCTTTTAAACATTTGTTGAATTAAAACTGCCAGCATCCTGATCATCCATTGTAAGTCCTACTGTTGAAAGCTGCTGAGAATTAAGACTTCAAGAAGTTTCCCTGCCTTCTAATATCTGATAACGCTTATATCATTACTACAATAAAAATGATAGGCTCTATAACCATCATCAATATGAGCCAGTTGTCAACAATCTGAATTTTGATCACATGACCATGGAAATGCTGCAACCAGTCATAAGTGTGAAAAACAGTCATAAGTTTTTAGTGACATTATAACTTTGGACAGTCACTAAACAAATTGTTGTAAGTTAAGGACTACCTGTAGTGATTTTCCAAATGCTATGTCAACCTCTCCCATAATGGAGGAGGAGCTGAGTTGTACCAGATTATCCTTACCTCATACTTTCCCTTCTTCTCTAAGGGTTCAGACCTTGACTCTGTAAGTACCAAAGCACCATCTCCTCCAAGCTCTTCTAAAACAAGGACAGTCTCCCAGTTACAATAGTGATGAGCTGAGAAAATATCTGAGTGCATGCTATCACCAAAGTAAACGACCTGGAAATAAGGAAACATAGCAATTTCATCTAATAAATAAATAGCTGCATTTGAACATTCAGCGCATTATGAGTCTTTGTTGATCGTCTGCAATTCACTTAGGATCTACCAGTGAATCCCAAATTAATTAATATTACCCCTGACTTAAAATATGTCAATAATGATAATTAAGCTTGCAATGTAATGGACACAGATTTGAGAATAAAGTAGATTAAAACACATTTGGAATTTCTTTGAAAGGTAATCATGCATTAAATTATGCTACACACATCTTGTATTCAATATTAAAAATTAATATGAAGCTTGCTTGTATTTCCTGTTAGCTGATGATGTTTATATTATTGTTATTACAATGGCTTACTTCTAGATCTCTAAAAAATTGGTTTCTAAGAAGTTGAATTTGTGTTGATGTTGAGAATGCCTTCTTATGAGGAGGCTCTGCTATCATGCCTTCACTTTTGTTTTTTAAAGTACCTTTGGTTCTACTTTGCCAGTCATCTTCTTCAGCAACTCACACAAATGGGTTGAGTTACCTTGGGAATACCAGCCAGGTTTGTCCAGGGTTGGCAGAGCTTCTTGTTCTTCATCATTCTCTGAAGTAATAAAAGAAATTTATCTATTTTACTGAAAATGCAAGAAACAAAGCACTCCTCTGAAATAACTAAAGATACACTAAACAAAATTAATTTTGAGAATATACCAAATGGGGAAAGAGAAGTAAGGAAAGATAAGAAAAAAAAAGAAGCACTGATTTCCGACTCTCTGTTACAGTAAAATAAGACATTAACATTAACTGCTTTTCTATTTACTTTGTATTTTATAATACGTTATAACTTAATAAAAATGTTAAAGAAAAAAACAGAGTGATACCTGATATGATACCTGCAACATATCCCACATATTATATAGTTCGCATCACTGTTTTTCATCTTCTGGTGGAGTCACCAATAACATTTACAACCTCCTTGAGAAAGCTTTAAAGGAAGATGTCTTAAAATTATACAAGAAATTATTTTTGTGTCCTGGAAATTGAATATATAAAGATCTGAACTGGGGCTGGGATAATTTAATAAAAAAACAAAATGGAGGTTTATATCTGTATCAATATAATTTAAAGCAATGTTAGAAATTAATATCACAGAACCATTATGTAGAGAAATAAATTAGATATGGGGCAGATGGTAAAGGCACAGGCAGTTAAGAATGATAAAAAGACAGATATCGAGTTAAAGAGAAAGACACAGATTTTTAAACAGGTCTAGTTTAAACAAGTTTGACATTCTATCAGAATAAATCACTTATTTATCACTGCAATTTTAAAACAATTCTTTGCAGGTCTTGCGCCAAAAAGTTTAAAATGCACATTTTTTATACAAATGCTTCACTGTTACATTCATTATATGTATCTCACATAGCCCAAATGCATCTTACAGTCATGAAATGGATATGCAGTCTAGAATCCCAAGAATGAAGCTGCTAATATGCTGAGTATGTTGGCTGGTTTTACTGGAATAAAACTCAAATCAGTCAAAACTTTAAAACTTTTTATAACATGAAAAATGAGTAGTTCCACATAAAACAGTTGTTTTTAGGAGTTCTGTATAAAATGGTTAAAAGGAAGGGGAAGCCCTAAAAACAACACATCTCGTTTTTAATATAAGCAGAAAACTGCGTTCACTTCATTCTTTTCTTTTTTATAAGCAGCCACTGGTGATATAGACAAAGGTGCACTATTCTTATTATTTCCTCATTTATTTCGCTTGTTGATTCAGGAACATCAATCAGATCTTTTTTTCTACCCTGTTTTCCCAAAAATATGACCTATCCTGAAAGTAAGCCCTAGCTTGATTTTTACATGTGCACCCAATATAAGTCCTACCCCCAAAATAAGCCCTAATTAAGATCCTGCCCACTCCAGAGTCTACAGGTAAAAATTAAGCTACAGTGGAGCTGCCCGACTACTTTCCTATGGACAGTTATAGCCAGGCCTCGCACACCCCGACACCTGCCTTGCTGGCCCATTTCTTTTGCAGCTGACAAGGCTGGCAAGGCTTTCCTGAAGGTCTCTGTAGCTGATAACAAAGCTCCGGATCAAACCGGAGCTCTGTTATGGACTGCAGATGCCTTCAGGAAAGCTTTGCTGGCTGCAAAAGAAGAAATTCCGGAAGTCTCTGGCAGCAAAAAGAAGGGCAGGGGTGAGTGAGGTTAGTCAGTGCATGACATCCCCGAAAAATAAGACCTGGTGCTTTTTTTACAGCAAAAAAATAGATGGAGTTATTTTTGGGGAAACATGGTATTAGTACAGTTAATATTGTTGTTTTGCAAACAGAGCTATTTAAACTATTTTGTTGTGGAAACATTAAAATATTTAAAGAAGAAAAATAACTTTTAGGGGTAATCCAATGGGAAATCACCAAGTACTCCAAAGGACAGCACACAGCTACAGGGCACTCCAAGGTTCAAGAGAGAGTATTCTCTTTCATAAAGGAGCAACAATTCAAAGTTGCCCAGCAATTACCTCTGTGGTTGGAGCTCTGGGGATATGAGAGTTGAGAAGAGAACTGATGCGGGAAGACAGTATCAGCATATCATGGAAGGATTTGAATCTGTATAAACCAAAGTTCTTGCAGTACCTCAATATGAAGAAAATTTAAGAGTCCTGCACTAATCTCATGATCCTGGTTATTGCTAAAGAAAACTGTTGTTTAAAAATGATAGGAAGACATAATTTATTTATATTTCTGAACTACAGCAAGACATAGCTATGATCTTGGAGTATGTATGCATTTATGTGTAGGTAAATAAATATGAAGGTCAGATAAATCTGTATGAAAAAGCATATGAGATCTTGTCTGACACACAATTGTTATAGCAAGAAGTGAAACAATCATTGGAACATTAGGGAGTCAGTCCTTAAAAGTATACTCCACTGAGTTCAGTGGCATTCGCTAAATTATGTCCAATAGTAGACTATCTAGGTCCCCATTAATAACCTCTACTGAGGGAAAATCCATTACTGTGTTGGGCATTCTTCCACAGCTTAACAACTCCTACCACCAGAACACGCCTCCTAATATTCTGCTTCAACTTTTAATGTCAATCCACTTATCAGTTTCAGCAGTTATCAGATCTGCCCTCATTAGTGCATGATAGAACTTTAATTGCTTGTAGACTATTACATGCATCTCCCCTTAGCCTTCTCTTTTGCAGAATAACAGAATTGCAAGGGACCTTGGAGGTCTTCTAATTTAACCCCCGGCTCAAGCAGGAAACCCTGTAACATTTTAGATAAATAGTACTTCAATCTCTTCTTAAAAGCCTCCAATGTTGGGGCACCTACAACTTCTAGAGGCAAGTTGTTCCACTGATTAATTGTTCTCATTATCAGGAAATTTCTCCTTAGTTCTAAGTTGGTTCTCTTATTGATTAGTTGCAATCTAACCATACCAGCTTCTTTAACTGTGACACACAGAGCTTGGATTCAAACTCCTTATCTTCCTTATATCTGTCATGACCCCGTTGGAGCCTGGGTCCAAGGAGGAGGAGATAGAGCTAGGGCCAATGGAGGAATGACAGGAGGAGCAGGACGAAGCAGTCCCAGGTCCTTTGGGCCTGGGAAGGGTCGCCAGTGAAGGAGAGAGGGCACAGGATGACCAAGCAAGGGGGGGAGGAGAGGGCAGGCAGCGGAGCAGAGGAGCTCCAGCAATGAGCAATTACCTCTGCCTGATTCCCCGAGCACGGAGAATGGAGGCGGGATCAGCGCAGGGTGACCCGATGACTCGGGTGCCCTGCTCCTCTTCACAAGGTTCACCTAGGGAATGAGATTTAAAGAGACACTGTTGGGAGGGGCACTTGCCTTTTTCCAGTCTCACATGCTGTTACCGATGTCTGGATACTTTGCTTGCCTTGCCCTGTTTGCCTTGCTTGCCTGGCCTGGCCACGTGCAAGTGCACAGTGACACAATTCTGCTCCAAGTTGTGTTGCAGTCCCAGTGAACTCTTCCTGTGATGAGGAATCCTTGGAACCAATTCCATGAATTGTGGCTGCTTTCAGAACTGTGCTGCTCCTCTGGACTAATACCAGGAGGTGCATGTTTAGAGCTTGGCTTCTGGACTTGCAATGAACGATGGGACTTTTGAGGGAAAGTTGGAGCAATAAAGGGAAGTTAAGCCTTCATGCTTCCATGCCCAGCCCCGGGTCATCACAGTATCTGTCTTCTGAACCCACTTCACATCCCTTTTAAAGAATACGATCTAGAACTGATGACCGAACTCCACGTCTATTTCAATCAGTGCAGAGTTCCATCAAACTGTTACTTCACCTCCTCCAAATGCATTGCTTCTGTTAATGCAACACCATTTTTTATGTGAGAAGAAACAGCAACTTTATTCTTAGGACAAATAATTTTCAGAGATGATGGAGCAATCTAATTTTCTCAGGTTGTGAACCAAAATATTAGATTTTCTACTCACAATATCATTATGATTTGCACTCCCATCTTGCCAATAGTTATTTTATAAAATAAGCTAGATAAATTAAATATGATCTTGTAATGTACAGGTTTGAATGTGGGGGACAATGTCAACTTGGGTCTCTAAAATTATATAAAACTGTAAAATTATATTTGTATATAGTTGAAGAATATGTGGCTACTCTAGAAAATGGAAATAAGTAGTTGGCTATAGAAAGAAAGAAGCTGGCTTCTAAATGCACACAAAACTAATGATCAGAATCATGTAATCCATGGGTCCCCAAGTCCCAGGCTGCAGCCCACTACGTGGATAGCCATGTGCAGATCAACTTGTGCGAGCCATGTGCAGATCAACATGTGTGCATGCATGTCATCCTACTGCTTGCATGGCCCAGTTCCCCTCTCCCACCCTCTGCCTAGCTACAAAGGTTGCGGATCGCTGCTGTAATTGAATACAAGAGAATACATGTGGCTTTGGGTTGAACTGAATTCTTGGTGAGCTCTGAGATGTTTTATTGCTGAGGTTTTATCATCAGTGCCAGTGAATGGGGATCAGGGTTTGCTAATACAGTAGTGTGCCCTGCCAATGTTGGGTTATGTGTGTTATTTTGTCTGGTAGTTTCTGGATTAGTTATTGTTTTCTGCTTGTTTGTCTGGGGATAATCCCTACTTATCCGAATGCTAGAGAGGATGTGTTATGAAGTTTTTTTTGTCTCCCTCTTAGTGTTTTATTGTCTCTTTTGAATGTTGTGTTTATGTCTGTGTGTCTACTGAGGGCTAATTTGTTCAAATGCCAAGCCTCCTGGATTCCCTAGCAATTTTTTGGATTTAGTTTGGGATAGAATGATCACGGTCAAGTTTGTCTCTGTGTTATGAGATTAAGGAATCTTCACTCTGTCAATACACTCTGCAGTGTAGTATGACAATCCTACATAATACTGTTACAACCCTTACATTGTCTATTGTACATGACTCCTGATTTTTTCTTCTATTGACTATTGCCCTGGCCCTGGTAGGGTAAGCTACTGTATATAACAGGAAACAAACCTAGCATTGATGATGGTACCTAGTCAGACAACGAACTATTTACAAGCAAATAACTAAGCTTAGACAGCTTAAGAACTCCACTAATGTGGATTATAATTTGATTATAAGGAACTTTTGATACTGTAGCTTTCTCAAGTGAGGTCCTTTGTGCCCTTAATGGAACATTTATTTTAGAAACACTTGGTTGAATAAGATAGAAATGTACTCAGTCCTCAAGAAATAATATTGTGCCTGTGGAAGAAATAGCAATTTAATGGATTTTGCATAACTTTCTTATTGCTCTAATGCCAAATGTAACATTGAATATGAAACACAGCTTTTTATATCATGTGTGCGTGTGTTTGTTTGTGCAGGGGCATATATTTAATGGAGGAATCACTGGCAGAATATGGTAGAAAAATTTATAGTATTAAATATTATATTGGAATCTCTGGCTCAATTAATAGAACATTGTCCTTGAATGGGCCTGTTAAGAGAGGGAGGAGATGTTTATTAATTCCTGCTCTTGCACTATCTTAGAAAACATCCCAAAACTTAAGAAGTCATCTGACAACTGTGTGAAATGCAAAGCTCCAGAGAGAATGATCTTTATTTATTCACCCTTTCTCCAGTGGGAGTCTCTGTTGGATTTCAGTCCTTCTTACAAGTAAGTGGAAGCTCTTATTCTTTTGTTATTTATATGGAACTATTTCTCCAGGACCTCAGGGCAAATTGTTCCTTCAATTTTTCTTTCTAGAAACAACTGTCTGGGGCATGCTGAGTTGGGGTAAAGTGACTAGGCCAAAATCATCCAGTGAGTTCCCATGGATGAATGCGGGACTTGAACCTGAATGTGGAACTTGAACCTGAATGTCTCTAGTTTTAGTCCAACACCTTAACTACTATACCACACTGACTTTTTATGAATAAAAAGAAAAAAAATATTGTATTATGCCTTGCTTACTTGAATTCCAGTTCTAGAAAGATCAGTGATCCAGTTATAATTACTTTCTTCTATCCCCTTGAGCTTGCCAATGCAAGCACACATATATGAAATACTCTCCTTTAGCTGCACATTTCATTCAGGGATTTGCTAATATAAATATCATCATCATCATCATCTTAGCCATTGTCCACTGCAGGATGAAGGCCTCTTCCACATGTTTCCAATCAATACGATTCTGAGTTTTCTTTTGCCAATTGGACCCACAATACTTGCTGCTGATGTTGTCACTCCATCTTGTTTTAGGTTTCTTTCGTGGACTCATTTTATCAAGTGAGATCCATTCTATGACTGCCTTGGTCCACCTGCCTTCTTGCTGTGTGATCAGCCCATTTCCATTCTTTTACTCTCTTGATGATATTGTATACTTTCTAACTCATGATAATATATATTATATAAAATTATATAATATATAATTATCATTATAATTCTAACTCATGATTATATACATTATATGTGAAATGATATAATTACATAATTATCATAATATGAACAAGTGAACTTGAAAAAAGAAGTAATTTATTTTTGATAATGTTCTAAAGTGGCAATCAAGCATGTCCCTGCAAATAGTGTTTCTCACCTGACTACCTTAATGTAAACATCTTAAAATACATTATTCAGCCTTAGAAATGTACAATATTGTTCGGACAACACATGGCATTCTATTCTTGCTAGAGGCATTACATTTGGAATTCCCTAAGTTCCCTGTATCTGTGGTCAATATAAAACCTGTCCTTCCATTTCTTACAACTAAAACAAGAGCTTTCAACCTTCAATGTTCTATTTAAACTACTGGGCGGTGCAAGTGGTAGGTGGGATGGCACCCAATTAAAAATAGGCCAGTAGTGGCTGCGGCCCAGGGGTTGGGGACCCCTATTCTATATTATGCTTTATTTGAATTTCCAGTAGGAGGGACTGAAACTTCTAGTCAGAGTCTATTTTAAGGCAAGTTGGATAATAGAAACAAAAATTTAAAGGTATATAAAAAAAATCTAATCAGGAGCAACTTTCATGCCCTACTGAAAAGAAAATGAATTGTTGTTGCTGAGGTTTTCAAAGTTACCACACATACTCAAATTTAAGCTCCAGCATATAAACTTGTTATGCTTTCCATACACAAGAATCAGATGTAGGTGGGATATTATCCAATTCAATAAAGCATTTAAAACTTGACTAAAATTCCTAGTCTTAATTATCTGATCCATAGTGATAACAAAAAGATCATTCATATAATATGGAAGGAATTTTTAAACTTCTGTTTATGCCAATAAAATATTTTATATTTATAGAGGCCTAAGTAAGGTTGAAAAACCAATTAAAACTCCAATTATATTAATTTTCAGAGAAATATTAGCTTATCAGAAGCTGTGGGACTAACTCAAATTAATAAAATACTGTGATAAATTATCAAACTGTTGAACAATATCAATAATTTTGACATAAAAGGTATGCACGATCTTAAGAAAAGTTATAATAGGTACCTCATTAATGTATTCTTCTGTTACATTTAACTCAATATTATGCTGCAGTCATTTTTAAAAATTTATTATATTGAGTCTAAACCATATTGATATAATATTACATTGTTTATTAACATCTCTGGTGGAACAATTTAATCTGTCAGGCCTTTCACATCATTCTCAATATCTGCTTTGTATGATTCACTATTCTGCTTCAACTGCATAAACATAATTAAGTTCTTGTTTGCATGCATAAAAACATTATATAATTCCAATGTAGGTCATCTTGTGTGTCTACTCAGAAGTTTCTTAACCAGGATAGATTAAACATATATACACACTTATTTTGGCTTTATTCAATATTTGAATTTGAAGCACAAGTTCATTTAATCTTTTATTCTGCATTTATTGGCAGGTATTTTGGTAAAAGGTCTGGACATGTGTTTGAATATGTTTCTCTTTTCTATATTTTTGCTTCCCAAACTTAAACATTTTTGTTTGCAATTTTGTCTGATATTCAGAGAAGTGTTAAGGCAAAGGCTCACTGCATTTTAGTTCACCTATAGCTTAGGAACTGCAGGGTTACCCCTCCTCCCATTTTAATACAAACCAGTGAGCCAAACAAATGTCTTCCCCACTCAAACTAGAAACATTATGCTCTCCAGATATTTTAGGAATTTAGGCAGCTTAATGTGAAAAGGAATAAGATAAAATAAAAGGAGGACAACTATCAGATGGCCAATAAATTTGCTTACAACTTCTTTGCTAACCTCCATATTAATATGTTTAATTCTAGCTTACCCAGACTCCGGAAAGGTCTTTGAGTTGGTGTCCGAGAAAAGAAACCAGGTTTCAGGGCATTTGTGATTATAATGTCAAAAAGATCTTCAAAATCATTCCTACAACAACAAAAATAAATTAAATTGATATTTTCATCTGTATGAATAAGCACAAACAACATTTCAATTATTGTACTCCCTTGGTGAAAACTGAGATAATGTAAACAATATATTCAGCTAAAGACTAAATATATGCAGCTATATCTTATATGGGTTATCTGCATGTAACTCAGTCTTCTGAAGGACTTTAAAAAAAATAACGTATGGCATTGTAACAGTAGCCTGGAGACTACAATACTAATGCAGAGTAGTACTTCACTGCTTGATTTGCAAAACTGTTAGGTACATGTTTGCATGCTTCCTACAGTGCGCCATAGGAGAGGCAAGCTAGCTTCGTGCTAGAAAGAAAGATGAACAGCTTTTCCTGCAGCAGCATCCAAGGCTTTTCCTTCCTCCTTGAAGCTGCCTCATAAATGAGCATCACAACTAGGAAGGTTCAGTGCTGGCAGGATTCTAACCGCTACACAAAGCTCCAGCTTTTCGCTCCACCAAAGTGGTACCTAATTATCTACTTGCATAGAACATGCTTTTGAATGCCTAGGTGGGCAGAAGCTGAAGCGAGTGGCATAAGTTCACCCTGCTACACAGTGCAAGGACTCAAACTGCTGGAACAGAGATTATCTCCAGTGTCATAAAGCCAGAGCCACTGCGTCTCCTTTTTTAAGGAACACATCAGGGAAGTAGTAAAGATTCAACAAAACATGAAATAAATATCATTTTCCAATGAATTATTCCTGTTAACGACATACTAAGCAATCTAGATTAATTAGCTGCTAGCAACCAAATAACAAGGCCACATACTTACATTATTTACTTAGTAATTGTATGTGGTTGCCCATCTTAAAATACATAATTCTGGGAGGTTAATGACAAGCCACAAAAATGCATGAAGGATCTTAAAAGAGTTGCTTAGGTGAGACAGTCAGCCATCCAAATTGAATAAATAAATTAACAAACAAAAATACAATTAAGAATAATCTTAATGCATCGTCCTCCCCAACCTTTTTGGGCACCAGGACTGGTTTCGTGGAAGGCAATTTCCACAGACTGGGGAGGGGGAGATGGTTTTGGTTTTGCTCACTCCCCTGTTGCTCAACTTTAGCTCTGCGGCCTGATTCCTAACAGGCCAGAGACTGATATGGCCTAGGGGTTGGGAACCCCTGCCTTAATGCATCCATCAAGGTGTTGCAGCAAACCACCGAAACAGATATATAATATACCACTGAAGTAAGCCAATAGATATTCCAGCCAAATAACTGCACACAGGATCTGAGCCCCCATGTTATTCATACTTTCTAGATTGGTCCTGAGGATGCCTGACAAGATTGTACAATATGCAGAATATGTTTGCAGAATCATTGCTAAAAAAAGAAAAAGAATGAAACATCTGGAAGGGATTTGGGGGATTTCCAATATTCTGTGTATAGAAATTCAGAAGTGTGGAAAAAGGAAGCAAAATGCTTTCTGTAAGGCCTTTCCATTGTGATACATTTCTGCTGAATCTGCTCATGAATTTCAACAAAATTGTAATGAAAGCAACCAAACTAGGCACTAGTATTGAATATTACTTAGATTACTAATATGACAGGAGTCAAGCTAGTGTCCTGTGTAGCCTTCTGAGGAGTTTATTCTACTTACACAGAAAGAAAGAAGCAATTCGGTTTCAAACTTTGTATTTAGTACTAAGGTATAATAGAACTTGAAATTTATTTATAATAATCATCTCATTCTAACTCTTTCATACATGTGGAATAAAAGGATTTACTGGATAGGTTTCTAACCCTCTCTCTCAAGAAGGAGAAGTAGCAACCTCAAGTAATATTGTTGGTGGCTTGTAGCCATCCTTACTCAGATTGAGAGATTTAGAGGAATGCTCCAAATAACTAACAGAGAATGCAAGAAGAAAGATTTCACTATCACGAATTGTTTTTAACTGCTGCACTACTAGTAGACAAAAGTTTGAAGCAACACAACATTCACTTACCCTAAAGTGTACTGGCATAATAGTCTGCAATAGTCAGAATGAGAGCTAGTAATTAATAGCAGAATCTTTCCACTCTCCTTCAATCTTCTTAACCATTTTTTGACAGAATCAGGACAAGACCGTATATATTTTCCTGGGTTGCTTTTCACTTCAGGAAAGTACATCCCACAGTTTTCTGAAAGGTGGAAAGTAAAGATTATGATCAAATATGCCACATGTTTGACCTATCAATGTCCAATAATCTGTTTTTAGCATTCGTCTCAGCATTCATTGAATTCAAACACCACTCAGTTTTTAAAATGCTTACGTTTTTAATAAAACAGCTGATAGAATTCCTTTGGGAAAGATATTTGAAAGGGAGCTGCCATAAATATTCTAGTGGGTGGATGGAATTTGCATAACTGAGCATTCCTGGTTTGTGATCTATTAAAGAATGCTAAAAAGAGCAAGGGAATGGAATTACAATCCATAGTTCATACCTGGAAAAACTATATTGCTGGTCAAAACTATAAAATTAATAATATATTTTCCTTAGCAAACTGAAGTTAATACAGACAAAGCCTCAACATTACCTATATAATTTCTCTGTTACTTCAAAAACCTTCTAATTAGAACAAGAACTGGAATTTCCTTAGCTATTTCTTAACTAAGAGAAACCAGCTACTATACTTCTGGAAGCCCTGAGGTGAACAGGGACCCTAATCTGTCAGAAGTATGTTCTTGTACCTGCAGATTCTCAATTCTAATTCTAAAAGAAATGTTTTAGAATCTCAGAGAGTATAAATAGTAGGTTCTACCAGTTCTATTGCTGGCTAGACTATGCAATGTTTATATGTCTTATATTGTAAGTGAAAATCAACAGATAACCAAATCAGTTAATATTTCTACACATATTCATCTTTCCCACTAAACATCTGTGGTCAGGTTACATTCAAATGAAATGTTGAAAGGCTTGTATTAGCCCCATTTATTGAGGAATAGAATTTGCAGCACTATTCAAACTCTAAATCCAGTCCTCAGCCTGATTAAAGTTCAGAATAGAATAGAATAGTTTATTGGCCAAGTGTGATTGGACACACAAGGAATTTGTCTTGGTGTAAATACTCTCAGT
>JANHFN010000877.1:97406-118774 GCA_032468175.1 Toxicocalamus goodenoughensis | reverse complement strand
TAGAATAGAATAGAATAGAATAGAATAGAATAGAATAGAATAGAATAGAATTCTTTATTGGCCAAGTGTGATTGTACGCACAAGAAATTTGTCTTTGGTGTATAAGCTCTCTGTACATAAAAGCTGTAAGTGATAGATCATAAATTTATAAATCAGAAATCATAGATTTAGAATTCATTGAGTATGATGCAGCTCTTCCTAAAGATTATTTCTTAGCTATATTTGAGGTTTACATGGAAGGTGGGGAAATATATATTATAAAATTGAGTGCTGCATGTAATTATGCCACATAAGAGGCAATTAAAAAATAGTTGGAAACTAAAGGTAGAAACTCCAATTGCTTTATGAGCCCTGTGATACTTTTGGATGCAGAGAAAATTGAGCAAAATAGGTTGTGTTTAAAAATTGGATTATTATGTGGAGAAACAGGATAAGCTATTGCTTAACCTCCATGCTGGTGGGATACCATTTGCAGTATGTCAGCCTCAATTAGAGAACTTGTGAATCATTTACAATTTTGTTTCATGTTTTCTTACAGGTGTGTCTAATTCAAATGAATTGAAACGCTTGAAATTTACATTTAAAATATAAGTGAAAGTATTGAGTAAGCTTTTATCATTAAGCTAGCATTTAGGCACTAAGAGTAATGTTTAACTGGAAATTAGGGTGTTTTTATGTGTTCTCAGTTCTGAAATGTAAATGATTTCTGAGCATTTGGCTATTCTTTAAAAATCTACTGGTTAAACTTTCCATTTGATTTAATACATATATACATTTCTTTTAAATTATACTTTGTCAGTGGTTTTTCTACTATTAACTTTTATAAATAATTGAAAAAGTTTTTCATTTGATATTTTTGGAAGTTGCAATACGTGGAATTAATACTAGTATAATATTTTATATTCACAGCTCTGGAGAACTAATTTCAATGCATAAATACCATAGAAATTATATCAAATTGTCAAAAGATTAAATGCATCTACAGATAGAATCTTTGTTAGATCTGTACAGGTGTTTTGCATAAGCTGCATATAATACCCATTACCTTCATGTCTGAACTGCCATTCTGTAATTGTAAATTTCATATTCAGTATGAATCATTAGTTTCTTAAATTACTTCTTGAAGTGAAAAACCAGCTTTCTTAGTGATATAAATGAGAAAATGCCACAAGCTTCTTTTCTTGTTTTTCACATTTTGTACATCATTTTGGATAACCAACAATTTGCAATTTTTTATAATGTAGTCATATTCATGCAGGGTTTTTGCCTTGTCTTTGAAATGTAATGATAATAATGACAGAAAAATAGGTGAAGGGTGGAAAAAAAAGGTCTTCCTGTTGACATACAGACACAACCCAGCTTAGTGCAAAGGTTTGCACGTCTGTTCAAATTGACTTGCCCAAATTTTGAAAAATGGTCAAGCTTGAACTTGTGTAAGCCTAGTGAAACTCAGACACAGGGTAGCAATAGCACTTAAGATTTATATACTGCTTCATAGTGCTTTACAGCACTTTCTAAGTGGTTTACAGAGTCAGCATATTTTCCCCAACAAAATGGGCCCCTCATTTTACTGACCTCGGAAAGATGGAAGGTTGAGTCAATCTTGAGCTGATCAGGATTGAACTCCTGACAGTGGGCAGAGTTAGCCTGCAATATGGCATTCTAACCACTGCGCCACCCCTGGTCCTTTGGTACACATTGCAGATCTTTGATACACATATCCTGTGTGCCAAAAAGGCATGGCATTATGCTTTCTAGCTGCTGATCTTCAGCTGGAACTGAGGCTTATGAAGGGAATTATGAACAGTTTCAAATATTAGTCAATTTTGGAACAAAACCTTCTTGGCTAATATGCCAAAGATGAAGATGAACGTCACCTTTCAACATGACAATGACCTAATGCATATCTCCAAATCATCAAAAGTAAAAAAAAAATCCAAAGTGATTTATCTTGGTCTGATATTTTTTTATAACTAAAAAAACCTGGCATTATAACAGGGTGTAGTCATTTTATATCCACTGTACATTCATTATTGTCGCTGCATGTTATATTCTATGAATTTTTGATTAGCTGCCCCGAGGTTACAGCCGCCATCTTTTTAATATAATTACAGCAGCACAGGATAGCATACGTGCAGTGTCTCAGATATTGTTCCTATAATTGGCAATTAAAATATAGTTGCCCTATGCCCGGGATGATGCTAAAATGCAACTTTCATAATGGCTAAGAACTGTAATGGATAGCTTCTAAAGATCCATAGGTCATATTTGACATAGAATCTTGTTATCTTTTCAACAGAAAATCTTACTAGCTTACTAGACTTTTAGTTAGTTTTTCCCCCTGCAATGTAGAGTGCATTGTTTCATCTTTATCATATATGACTTCTTTTGTTGGTAAAGCCAATTTGGGTTGAGTTTTGATGAAAAACAGTCTTAATATTTTATAGATAAAGTTGGTGCTAATCAGAAAAGATCATCATAGTTTAAATCAGTGGTATAAAGCAGCTTTGTAATCATCACGTCCAGTGCTAAAAAGTTTCTTGTATATCAAAATGCCATCATATGTTGGAGATTCTTACCATCACGTTTAAAAAAACTTTTGCAAAACATTTTAGCCAGTTTCGTCTAGTGCAAAGGTCTTCAAACTTGGCAAGTTTAAGACTTCAACTCCCAGAATTCCAGAGCTAACATTACTGGAGGAGGAATTCTGGGAGTTGAAGTCCACAAGTCTTAAAGCTGTCAAGTTTGAAGACCTCCGGTCCAGTGGTCAAGGCACCAGGCTAGAAAGTGAGAGACTGGGAATTCTAGTCCTGCCCTTAGCCATGAAAGCCACCTGGGTGACCTTGGGCCAGTCACATGCTTTCAGCCTAGCTCACCTTACAGGGTTGGGACAATAAGAGAAGGTGTATTGAATATGTTCGTCACCTTGAATAATTTGTAAAAGTAGTAAAGGAAGGAGAGAAATACATTAATAAAATACACATTCAAATGACTTTGACGGCTCATTTGTAAAAAATGCATTAAGTGAAATATGTCAGAGTCTTGCAACTTTTCCTTCACATGTTCTTTTTGTCCTTCCCTGTTTTCCTGTAAGCTTATTCATACATGCATCATCCAGGTATGTGAGGAAGCTAAAGATCACTGAGTTGAAAGTATTAACCAATTTGTAGGTGGAACAAGACTAAAAAAATATCTCTGTGTTGTTGATACTAGCACTGAAATGACTGACAAATATGAGAACAGGTTAGAATTAAAATCAATTATTATTTAATTGATAAAAGCAGTAATATGTCATTCTCTTTATTCAAAATTCGGTGTTTATGTTAAAGGGCATTCTTTCTTTCCCATTTCTTTATTTCTATAGAGATCAATATGTAGCGACCAAAAGCAATTTGCATTTAGTAATTTTCTGCTGGCAGAAAATGTGAACGGTCATTTTCTCTCTTTTCTGAAAGTTACAAACCAGCTTACTTTTGACCCAATAAAATTATTTTCTTTTTTAGTTTTGGCCTGGAATGGACCTTTCATTGTCCCCAAGGAGCAGCAGTAAACTTTAGATAAATGAGATCAGTATACCACTTTGAATGATGAACTGGAATGGGGTGTGAGTGTGAGAGCGCACTCTCTCTCTCTCTCTCTCTCTCTCGCCCCCCCCCCCGTGTGTGTGTGTGTGTGTGTGTGTGTGTGTGTGTAAAAGCAAATAATTTTTCCCAGAAATTATGCAAAAGTAATTCCTCAGTAAAAGGAAATATAATAACTGATAACATTTACATAACATCTTTATCTGTTGGATGGGACAGCCTAGTGTAGACTTTTGCAAACCAGAATAGCCCCAAAGAGTCATTTCTGATATCTTTTATCACAGAAACAAACCAACATCCCAGAATCTATGCATTCATCATTTGGATCTACTACTTGCTAGGTAAATTGGGACTGCAATATAAAATGAAGCATTAACCAACCAGCGTGTTTCCAAGGACCTCTAAAAATTATACAGGTAGTCCTCATTTACAGGCCATCATTGTAATCAGCAACTCTGTCAATAAGTGACATGGTCATAAAAAGTAAAATATGTGACTCTGCCTGACTTACAGTATCAGTTCCGCTGCAGTCATTAAACAAACCATAATTTTTAGAGGTCCTTGGAAACACGCTGGTTGGTTAATGCTTTAAAAAAATATTTTAATATCAGATGATCAGAACCTGTGACTTCCTGTTAGCTTCCCCCATTGGCTTTGCTTGTTGGAAGCTGACTGTGAAAGTCATAAATGGTGACCACGTGACTGTGGGACAGTGCAAAAGTCATAAATCTTTACTGGCTGCCAAAAATCTGAATTGCAATCACATGACCACGTGACAACTGCAAATTTGAAGCTCAGCCATAAATTACTTTTCAGCATCATAACATCAGACAATCGCTGAACAAGGCAGTCAGTAAGTAAGGCCAACTTATTGTCCCAATTAACCTGAAGGCACAGAGTTGGAAAGACTGTAGGTTGGACGCTTTTTAAATTGTTCAGGGGGAAGGTGCATTTGCTGCAACTTTTGGAGTAAATCTAATAGTGTCGAGTTGCTTTTCGCTCACACCTGCTTTTCAGAATGCTTCAATAATTTGATTGTCATACATTAGAAATTCACAAGTTTTGCAATCTAGAGCGAATGAAAGTGCCCAACAGGAGAGGATTTTTCAAGACAACTTCAGACAACACAACAATTACTGATAGAAATAGACAGTTATGGTGGAAAAACAACAACCCTGAGTCAGCTGAGGAATGTTTTTCTAGAGTTCTTGCCAAAGTAAGTTTGGATCATTGATCAATCACAGAAGATTAGTGTAGGACATAAAACATTGTAAGCAAAGGGAGAATGTGACCTCTTTGGTTTTGGCTTGCTCTGAGAACCTTTGGAAGGGATGCAGGCTAATGCAACTTTGGCTGTGTCCCTCTGCCAGGAGGATAGGATAGAGAGAAGGTAGAATGTTTATTTTTGTTTGTCATCAACTGTATCTCCCCTCTCTCCCTTCCCCCCTATACTGTATAAAGGTTGTTTGGCTTTAAAAGATTGAATGCAAACATTTAAAAGATGTTTTCAGCTGATCTATGAGTTTTAGCAACAGTGTTAAAGAGAATAGAAATAGAATAGAATAGAATAGAATAGAATAGAAAATATGGAATAGGATAGGATAGGATAGGATAGAATAGAATACTTTATTGGCCAAGTGTGATTGGACACACAAGGAATTTGTCTTGGTGCAAATGCTCAGTGTACATAAAAGAAAAGATACATTTGTCAAGAGTTAATGACAGTCATGGGGTACAGTAAGCAATCAAATCATACTAGGAAACAGTCAATATAAATAGTAAGAATACAAGCGACAAAGTTACCGTCATACAGTCACAAGTGGGAGGGGAGGGAGATAAGGAGTGATGGGAACATTAACAGTAATAATAGTGCAGACTTTGTAATAGTTGAACAGTGTTGAGGGAATTATTTGTTTAGCAGAGTGATGGCTTTTGGGAAAAAACTGTTCTTCTGTCTAGTTGTTCTGGTGTGCAGTGCTCTATAGCATCATTTTGAGAGAAGGAGTTGAAACAGTTTATATCCAGGATGTGAGGGGTCTGTAAATACTTTCACAACCCCCTTTTTGACTCGTGCAGTATACAGGTCCTCGATTGAAGGCAGGTTGGTAGTAATTGGTGTTTTTTTTTCAGCATTCCTACATACAAAGAATTGGACACTGTGGGAGAGAAATCTAGAAAATCCTCAGTTAAAAAAACCCCAGAGAGGAATCATGACTTCACAAGTGGAAAAGATTTGGAGTGGGTGGCAGATTAAGCTTGTGGTTTTACTTTATGATACTTGTTCTGTCTTGTTTACAACTCATAGATGAAATGATAGATTGATGGTGTACTTGCAAGCTTCAAATTGCAAGCTAGGCTTTACAATGAAATGTTTATGAATATGCAAATGAAATATTTATGAATAATAATCTCTTCCCTCTTCTAGTTTATCTTTCTTGTTAGCCTACCAGTTTCCTGATCGATGGAAACTTTTTAATTGAGTGAATTCTAATCCAAATACTGCGCAAAATGGTAGGCCACAGTTTTTCAAAAATCCAAGTATAGTCTATGAGTTTTAATAACAATGAAAGCATACTTTTTCTCTACTAGAAAGGATGTTGTAGTTTTATCTGGAAAAGAAACTACTGTCTAGTATAATCTGTCTACTATTTATTTTGGAAACCTATAACTTGATGAAAATAATCAAATGTATTAAAATGTGCATGCTTTTTGAAATAAAGACTTGTCTCAAAACTTATTTTTGGAGATTTTTGTAAGTTACCCAGAAAGTAAATTAACATGTTTGTACTGGCATGTAATTTTTTTAAACTTTCCTTTAATTTGGTATTTCTAATAGATTGAAACCTAAGATAAAGGGCATAATACTATGAAGAACTATTTCAAAAACCTAGTTAGTCTGGCCTAGAAAAATTCTTAATTAAAATTAAGCATCCAAATTAAATATTGGGAGACCCTATTAGAATTTCTTTACGTTGTAGAAAAAGATGTGACATTTAATGAAAAATTAAACATTACTATAAACCAGTGGTGGCTAACCTTTTTGGGCTCCTGTGCCGCAGAAGGCAATGCACGTGCCCCTCCCCACACCCCCTGCGCATGCGCACGTGATCCCCTCACCGCTTCCTTTCCTCACTGCACATGCGTGTGCCTCCCAGCTGATTTTTTTGGCCTGTTTGACCCCTTTTTTGGTCTCCCAGAGGCTTTAGGGAAGCCTCTGCAGCCTTTGGAAGCTGAAAAATGCCCCCCTTTCATCACTTCCAGTATTTCTGGAAATATAGGAAGTGATCAAACCGGCCTGTTTGATTGGGTCTCGCATGCCCGCACAAATGGCTCTGCGTGCCACCTGTGGCACGTGGGCTATAGGTTCGCCATCACGACTAAAAACAAACAAATAAGAAACATGCCAACATTTGGTTTAGTTTATTTTATTAATCATACATTCAATATAGGATTGTTTTTTTAAGCAACTGCAACTAGTCCAAATTATGCTAATATTTTGACTAGCTTTGAAAGAAAATAGTGCATATAACACTGTTATTGCACCAGTTGCTAGTAAGTTTGCTTTTGGGTGGAAATCACAGCACTGGTTATAGCCTTTACATTCCTAAAGGCTTGGAATCATTTTATTCCACATAAATCTGTCTGAGTCATAAAACTGGGAAAACCTTTCCCCTGAACTGTAAATGTCCATATGACCTTTTTTTTCTTTTTTAAAATAAAACTATCTGTACTGTTAACCACATTATTCCTGATTGATTGTCTCAATCTTTGAGTACTACTTGCATTTTTCTAACAATTTTTTGAAAGATTGATCCATTCAGACCAGTGTTTTTCAAACTTGATAGCCAGTTTGGTCTAATGGTTAAGGCACCATGGTACAAATTGGGATACTGTAACTTTTAGTCCTGACTTAAATACAAAGCCAGCTGGGTGACCTACAATATTCCAATACTTGATGGGCTGCCACAAAAAGAGGGGTCAACTTATTTTCCAAAGCACCAGAGGACAAGAAATAATAGATGGAAACTAATCAAGGAGAGAAGCAACCTGGAATTAAGAAGAAACTTCCTAAAAGTGAGAACAATTAACCAATGGAATAGCTTGCCTTCAGAAATTGTGGGTGCTTCATCAATGGAGGTTTTTAAGAAGGGACTGGACAGCTACTTGTCTGAAATGGTACAGGATTTGAGCAAATGGTACCACTTGAGCAAGGGGTTTGACTATAAGACTACCAAGGTCCCTTCCAGTTCTATTCTATTTGAAGACATTTGGGCTAGTCACTCTCTTAGACCTAAGAAGAAAGTAATTGCAAACAAATTCTGAAACCTTCAGTTGAAAACAGCAGGAACTTATCCAGACAGTTGCCTGGAGCCAAAGAAACAAACTCAAAGGCAATATTTATTTATTCTCAAACTTCGCAACTTTAAGACATGTGGACTTAAGTCCCAGAATTCCTCAGCCACCTTGCACATGAATTTAAAAAAAAAATTGTGTTAGAAAAGATTTGTGTTGTAAAGGAATGTACACACTACATTATTTTTTGGGAAAGCTATCTATCTATTTATAAAATGCTTTAGAAAGAAACATTATAAATCTGATTCCAATGAAACCCACAGATGATTCCTATTTACCATTCAGCATGACTTTTCCATATCATTCAGCTCCCTTTGGAAAAAGTTACCTCATGTCTGAAGGCACCAGCCAGGCCAAGAGTCTGACTATCACAACAGGAGGAGGAAGAAGCACAAATGCAAAAGGCAAAGCCAGAGTTCTCGGCAGTGCTGGATGCAAGAGCCACAACAGTTGCCAATAGCGCTGCAACAGGAAATAAGGACCATCTGGCAGATGCTTCAAACTGGGCACTTGCACAATCACAGCAAAAATGAGTAGGCACTGAAGGCTGACCGCCTCTGAGATGTTGCAAAATTTCCTCTGCTGGTGGGTGGACGTTTATACCGTTTTCATTCTAGGCCTGAAAACCAAATGCCAATTAATGCACCTCTCTATTTTACTTTTTCATTCTATCTCTACTATTTATACCTTCTAGGTATTCTGGCCCAAACCTTGTTCAAATCAAACAAACACAAAGTATATATAAAAGCAAACCTTTTTAATCTGGCGCAGTGAATTCTGTGCATTCACAGTCAAGTCATTCAAACCTAATTGTCCCAGATAAGAGCAAGCCCTTTCAAGATTGATCTAAAGACTAATTGCAGATAGGGCTTCAACAAGGACTCTGAGCAGAAAGAACTTCTTTGCTTCCTACAAAGAACACATCCCTGAGGGCTGGTTTTTATCCCTTATGGGAGGGGCAATCACCTTCTTGCCTTACTCCTGAGTTGCCTGTGCTGCTTCAGCTGCTCTTCCTTCGAGCAGCCCTGCGCGCCTGCGCACTGAGCATAAGCTGCACGGAGTTACTGCTGCCAGACTCCACGACCTCCGAAGGCAGCACCCCACTCTCTGATAGTCCTGGCCCCATCCCTGCATCACATGCAAGCCCCTCATCCGAGTCCTCGCTGTCAGATACCTCAGCCGTCCGCACCTGCTGCTGGCGAATCACAACACTAGGAGATGCAACAAAACAAGGAGCAGCAACAAAACCTTGGTATTTGGCAGTTACAGGAAACATTTAATAGTAAATGGGACGTAACCCAAATCAAAGAACTAGGATGGTTTCAGAAAGATAAAATCCTAGAAAGGAGGAGGGAAAGGAGAGACAGGGACAGAGACAATATTTTTGCAAATATTTTGATGTATTCAGTACGCTTCAAGGACATTTTTTTACCATGGGAATTTTACAAAACTATCACTACTTGTTGCAAAAACAAACCACCACCACCAAACAATAAGATAACAACAGCAAAAAACAAAAAAACCACTCAAATTCTTCATGACTTTAAATACTTTCTTTGGCATTTACCTCTTTCCCTTGCTGGAACTTATCTATATATTATTACATCATGACCTTTAACTGAGCAAAACAGTGCACCCCAGGGCAGCAAACCAAGGTACTTCAGATCGACTGACTTACAGAATACGTCCTAAATCTGGGAGCCAGGACTCCCGAGGGAATGATATCTGAGAAAGTTGTGGCTATTTCAGTGCAACTGGCTGATCATGCAGTAATGTGATCTTCATTTTCAATGTTCTGCAATACCTACCTAACCAATATTACAATCCTTTGCACTCCTTTCCGCCTTGCAATAACCACTTACCTGCCTGCTGGGAAGGGGAGGGGAGGGGAGAGATGGAAGGAAGGAAGGAAGGAAAGAAGGAAGGAAAGAAGGAAGGAAGGATCAGGGAGATAGCATATCCTTTTTGCATGCCTCCGTGCACCCTTCTTGACCTATGGCCCACCCACCCCCGCACCCTTCCCAACTTGTTCCACTCCTGCATAGCTTTCCCCATCCCAGGTGGCACCTCTTGGCCACCCTTCCACAGCCTTCCTGACACACCCTGCCCCCATAGACACTGTCTTGACTTGCATGGTACCTCTTAAATGACTGTTAACTACCTGTATTGCTTTCAGATATTTCAGTTAATGGTGCAAAATTAGCTTGAACCTGTCTACTATTTGGTCTTTTAGCCTGATTTTGCTACTTGGTTACATTTGTTATATTGGTTACATTTAAAGGAAGATGTTAAATATTTGAATGATTTGTCAGAGGAAAAATAGTTCAAGGAAAGATTTTTCCCCCTCAAATATAAGCAAAATTGTTACTCATACACCAAGTTGAAATATTTACCACTACGATTTGATAACTTTTAAATATTCCATAATGTCCACCAAATATTTTAATCTCTTGAGGCTAAGATTTCTGTGGAGAACTTAAATCTTCAGCAACAAAATCAGAAACTAAATTTGCTCTGCAAATTTTTCTTGGCTTATCTGGTAAGTAATCAAGATTTGAAAAACATTATGTAGCAGAAATACAAATACCACATACCATATATACTGTAAAATATTACAGCTCACGTTCATTATTTTTAAACAATTACTAATTTATATGATTGTGTATTTGTACTTACAATCATTTTTAAAATGGATATTAAACAGAAACAAGTCTATTATTTTTAACTTTTTTATTATGCTTATAATGAACTTTATAATTATCAACTTTTAACATGAGATCTGAGATACTGTGGTAGCCTACTTTTTCCAAGGATTTACTTATAATTGTTTTCTTTCCAGATATTTTGGCTGCATTAAGGCATAACAATATTCCTCAGTGTATCTGATTGCTTTTTTACCTCCTTTACACAAGTGGAGGAATTTGAGATTTCTATAAAACAATGATATAATGCTAACTCAGATCACATTTGGGTAGACTATAATGTTTGCACAAATAATGTCTTGTATTCACGCCAAATATGAATCTGAGGTTAGCCCCAAACTGCTAATTGATATTTCAAATTGTCTTCTCCGACTTCAACCAAGTGATTCTGGATGGCTTGCAATTCTAAAACGATAAAACTATTAAAAACAACTAAAAACAATCAGCCAGAAAATAAAGCAGCTGAAACAGACAACCAACTAACAGTAAATCAAGAAACAGGGCCTTTAACACATCCATAGCACTAACTATGAGTACATAGCCAAGTTTTTAGAGCCTTGCAAAAGGGCAACAACATTGGGGCCTTTCTAATCTCCAAAGAGAATATTGCACAAAGCAGAGGCAATTAACAGATAAGATCCATCTTCCAATTCCATCAGTCGAAAACTTTGGCTGATGGGATCTGCAATCTTATGTCCAATCTTAATACGGCTGCACATCTCATATAAGGAGCCTAGGCAGCTCACAATTGATAGAAGAATAAGAACTAAACCCCAAAGATGCCTGACCAAACCACTCATCCTAGACAATGCATGTGGTTAAGAGCCAGATCTTTGTGGACTTCTGGAAGGCGAAAAGAATAGGGATATCTTCAATCTCAGGTGGGAGGCTATCCCACTTTATCTTGCATTCTGGCTGTCCAACCATCCTTGACAAATTTACTTTTCTTCCTCCATGTCTTTAACCACTTTCCTATAGACTCCAAAGTAGCTGTCAAGGAGATTCCTGGAGACATGAGATGTCCAGCAATGTAAACTCTTAGCAAGCATGGGTGACCATTGGGTGGTAAAGTTGGTGGTAATGCAGGGTAAATTTTAACATGTTTGCATCATAATGCAACTTAACAACGTAATTCAAATTGTTGGATCGGATGTTAGAATGCCAATTAATGGCTTCAATTATATGGGCACATCATTTTCACAATGGTATCAAGATGCATACGTCAAATGTTTTAACACTGTTGTAACTTATTACACATGCCTAGGCCAACTGGTTGCATCTGCAAAACTGCCAGTGCATTCATGGACTGTCCTCTTTTGGGACCATGTCATGCTGCTGCTATGGAACGACTCTGGCAATGCTACTGGATCCTAAGGCTGGAGTTAAAATGCAGTTCTGTAAAGGATTAATTATTTTCTAATAGCATCACAAGCATCCCTGTGCCAGCAAGACCAATGCTATAACAGTAAAACCCATTTCCAATAGTTTCTTAACAACTATTAAAGGAGCATTACAATCAGCACAGGTAGTCCTTGATTTACAATCATTTGATCAGTGATTGTTTGAAGATATGATGGTACTGAATGAATGGTGGTTGTAACTGCTATTCCAGCAACCCCGCTGTCATATGATTGCAGTTTAGGAGCACTTATGACCAGGGGTGGGTTTCTACCGGTTCTGTCCACCTCTGTAGAACCGGTAGCTCTGAAGAGCAGCAGACATAGAACCGGTTCTATGTCTGCTGATGTTTTTGCCTACCTGCCCACCCAGGCTCTTATCTGACCATTATTTCCTGATTTTTTTCAACTTCAGCTGCCATGCGAGGCACAGCTGCAGTTAAAAAAGCAGGAAAAAAGGGCTTTTTGAAAAGCTGCTCCTCTGCACACAGCATGCTGATGACGATTTACAGGCGCGTGCCAGTAGCGTGCAGGGAAGCACATCGTAAATCACCAAACCTCGTAAATGAGCAAACTGGTAGTTAACCCTGTCGGATCCCACCCCTGCTTATGACTGGTGACAGTGCCCGTAATCACATATTCACCATTTTCCCCGCTGGCTTCCCCAGGAAGCCAATAGGAAAGTTGGTAGGAAAGGTCAAAAATCATTGGAGTGATATGCACCCTCCTCCAGCCTCTCTGCATATATGCTGTGCCAACCACTCATGAACCCTTGTTCACCCTCCCTTGGCGTTGCTGTACCTGACCCTCATACAGTCTTGCGTGCCCTCCCTGAGCCTTGCCACGGCCTACTCAACCCCTTGTGCACCCTCCTCATCCCCTCCCTAAGGCTTGCTGCGCCTTCCTTGCATACCACTCCAAGGATTGTCCCTCATATCCTTATGCACCCCACATTCGGCAGCAGCCACCAACCTATCTGTCGGCCTGCTTGTGACTCGCCTGGCACCTGCAACTTCCTACCAACTTACCCACTGACTTGATTGTGGGAAGCCAGCAGGAAGTTGCCTTGCATAACGATCACGGGATTCAGTTAACAAAGGCAACTGGGATTGGTTAGTGATGGAAATTCATATCTCAACTGCCATCGTAAATTGAGGATACTGTATACTGTGTGTCTCTAATGAAAAATAGGATTTTTAAATGCTGAAGAAGCTTACAAACCGCTGCTGATTATACACATCTCATAATAACACAGTTAAGAAAAACAGAGCTTTATTTGTCTTCTTTTTTTCAGGAAAGGATTTATGGCAATACACGTTTTGCCTGGTGAAGAAGTTGAGCAATTGTAGCCTTGTTGAAATGTAAGGATAGCAAACGGATACAAAATACTAAAAAAACTGCAACTCACTGAATTCCCAGGATGTTGCTTGATACTGCTAGCTTAATATACTGTAAATGCAAAACTGTTTCAAATGAAAACAAAATGAAATGCTTATTATCAAAAGCGGAACAAAAAGGCTGCTTTTTGCAACACTCATCTGCATTTCAAACTGTTGCTGATGTTCTTCATTGTACTTCCTGCATAATCCATTTGTTCCCATTTTCAAGGGGATTTTTTTCCCCCTCTTCTACTTCTGTTTGAAGGTTTGCCTTTTAATAACATCAGCGGAGATGCAAAAGGGAGCTAAATCTCTTAGGCAGTTGAGCCTGTTTATGGCACAAGGTTTTCTGCATTAGATGAGAAAAGGAAACTTGAAGATCATTAAGAAAAAAATGCATTCCTTTACAAGTTTATTCTTTCATTAAAATATGTATTTTGCTGCCATCTTGTGACAGTGTTCTGAATTTACTAAATATTTTGAGTCAATGTTCTCAATCAGAATAGAGCTGGAGGGTATCTTAGAGGTCTTTTAATCCAAGCTCAAGCAGGAAACCCTATACCATTTCAGGCAAGTGACTGTCCAGTCTCTTTTTAAAAACCTCCAGTGATGAAGCACCTACAACTTCTGAGGGCAATCTGTTCCACTAATTAATTCTCCTCACTGTTAGGAAGTTTCTCCTTAATTCCAGGTTGCTTCTCTCCTTGATCAGTGTCCATCCATTGTTTCTTCTCCTGCCTACAGGGGCTTTGGTAAATAAGTGGCCCCCTCCTCCTTGTGGCAACCTCTCAAATATTAGAATATTGCTATCATTTCACCCCCTAGTAGCCAAACCCAAATCCTGCAAATGTTCTTCATATGTTTTAGTCTTCAGGCCTTTAATCATCTTAGTTGCACTTTTGCACCTTTTCCAAAGTCTCAACATTTTTTTGTAGTCTGTGACCAAAACTTGATGCAATATCCCAGATGTTGCCTTACTTATGCTTTATAAAGTGGTACTAATGCTTCATGTGATATTGATTCTATGCCTGTTTATACAACCAAGGACTGTACTAACATTTTTGGCGGTGGCTGCACATTGCTGCCTCATATTTAAGTGATCATCCACTAGGACTCCAAGGTCATTCTCAGTTACTGATTTTAAGCCAGGTTTTGCCTAATCTCTATTTGTACAGATTAGGCAATCTGTAAGCATAAAACCTTGATTTCTCTACATTAAATTTCATGTTGTTGGATAGGACCCATTGTTCAAGACTGGGGAGTTGGCTATTCCTGCCAGCTTTGTGTGATCTGCAAATTTAATGAGTTCTCCTTCTATTCCTGCATCTAAGTCATTTATGAAGATATTGAAAAGTATTGAGCCTAAGATGGACCTCTGTGGCACCCCATTGCTTACTTCCCTCCATATAGATGTAGTACCATTAAGGACTATTTGTTGACTACAGTATGTCAGACAATTACAAATACATCTGTTGGTGATGCTGTCTACCCCACATTTTTCTAGCTCACCAAAAAGCAGGATGTGGGCTACTTTATCGAATGCCTTACTGAAGCCTAAGTATACTAGTCTGGATTGATGTTAACAGTTCACTGCCATAAGCAAAATTGCAACTGACTTTCCATACATTGAAGGTTATTTAATTTATCAAGCCAGAAAGGGTAACATGACCTCTGTAGATGAGAAAGGAAAGCATCCATTTAATCTAAGGAGCCATTTGGAAAAAAAGAAATTGGAAAATAGAAAAGTAATTTGTTTTAGTATTAAGTGCTCAATCATTTAAGCATGATTGTTCATTGTGCCCATATAGTTAAGAAAAACATTGCTTTTTGTGTTCCACTGACAAGTCTCTTTGGCAACAAAACGAAACAAAACAAAACACATACATTCAAATTCAACTGATATGTAACGAAGTACTGAGATGTAAACCTTTAATAGCAATGTTGTCAGGTAACAGCTAGAAAACAGAAATCATTGTAAAAGTGAGCAAGGCTATATGTATTCCATTGTTCTCCTGGAAAGACAAAGAAATATTTCTTAGCTTACTATTGCTATTATTATCTGTGTGGGAAGCTATAGTTAGTCATTTAAGAAAAAGCAACAGTATAAAAACTAATATAATTTTAAAATCACTTTTCACACTTTAGAAGAAGAGACTACTGTTGCAGTTTCCCCAAACTACTGAAAAGTTAAAGCTCTCCCTCTGAAATTTTCCATAAGATCAAACAGAATAGAAGAGAAGAGAGTTAAACCACCCTAGACTACATTAATTCTTATACAAAGGGGTGGCATTTTCAAGCTATCTAGCTTTCAACATGGAAATCTGCAGAAACACTGTAAAGATTGGTAGCCTTCAGAGAGTGACTGCCCCAGAGTCATCTAATGCCTATGGTAGGTCTTCTGGCTTCTAATCCATTGCCTTAACAATTAGACTAAATTGGCTCTTTTGAAGACCCATCTACTTATTCATTACCATTATCTCATTCATGCTGAAAGTTGGAAGTTGATAATGGAAGTTGGAGTTCAATTTGTAGAATTAATGGTTTTAAATGAATAAACACTGTTTTCTGCTTTAATTAGAGTCTAATTATTAGAACCACTCCACATAGACTTCAACAATAAATAAAACAATACATTAAACATTGATGCAGTTTGTTGATAGTATTGCTATTAATTATTATGTTGGTGATAATGACTATATGCTATCTAAGTAAAATATTCTACTCACTCTGTTTAGATATGCTGTTATTGCATGTTCTAAATTGGAATTTATTTATGACTCTTGTAGGATATCAAAAAGTACAATCTGAAGTTGTAGACAAATGATGGACCTTTCGGTAACTTTATTTTTTTTTTAAAAAAAGGTTTGTATAGAATTATAGAAATATAGGGCTAGAAGGGACCTTGGAAGTCCAACTCCCTCCCTCTACTCAAGTCAGCAGACCTTATTGCAATATATATTTTGGATATATAAAATATACTTTAGAACTTTTAAGAAAGGCTCCTGAGGCTACTTGTCTCAGAATCTATGTAATCTTACAATTTTAACGGAGAAAAACACTGTTTAGTATGTGTCAGGCTTCATTTTTACATTGAATACGGTATTAGCACTCAGATTTGTGTCCCTTCTAAGTTACTTGCAAATCAGTTCAACTTTTTTGTTATGAATTCTGTGTACCACCAGAGGGAGTAAGCCACATATAAGAAAATGTGTATGACTCAATTGAATACACTTCTATGGTGTGTTGAACATCTTAACACTTGATAAGACTTGCAATTAAGCATGTAAATCTATTCTCTCTCCCCCCACTCTCTCTCTCTCTCTCTCTCTCTCTCTCTCTCTCACACACACACACACACACACACACACACACACAATTTCTAGACATTCGTTTTCTGACTCAACACTGCAACATATAGCAATAGCATTTTAACTTACATACTGCTTCACATTGCTTTACAACCCTCTCTAACTGGTTTTACAGTCAGAATGGACTATGATTGAGTGGTTGTTATCAGCCAGTGGCAGGGGACACACACCACTAAATTTTGATGGATTTTTTGCAGTAAGGTATATGTATACAGTCACAAACAGGGCTGCCCATCAATAAACACAGGATCAAAAATATAACTGCATGCCCATAAGAGATGGTAAACTCAACAGAAATAAACAGAATAATGCATTAGTTATTGTGGATTGCAGTGAGGTGTATGCATTTCTAAGTGGGAATGGTACTTTAAAAAAAAATCAAGGAGATAAATCTCTGCCTGAAAAGCCTACAATGTATCATTTGTATCCATTTTTCATACATATCACACAAAGTAAATATTTGACATAGGAAAATCTACAAAGGAGGAGGAAGATAAAAGGACGATAAGACAAGTCCCATATTCTGGACTTTGCTAGCTAAAATATTTTCTTTTAGGAGAAGGTGTTCTGGAGAGGAAGTAATGCTTCATAAAACCATTATAATTTCTTCTACTGCTCCCTCCACCTGTTTTGAGGAAAAAGCAATTATCACACCAGTAGCCATTATGTACAGCCTTCGACTCATTCTCTCAGAAAGAGAATTACCCTTTCTCTAATTTGGCTCCAGGATGACCTAATATTTATTTTGAAACAATTAGAATGAAAAAACACTTACGTTTTAATATAGAATTTTATAGATGTGGAAAGACTGATCTACCAACTATCAGGTGAGTGACAGCTGCTCTTGTCTAAAACAATTTTAGTTACAACTCTTTGTTCTTCTTTTGTCATGAACTACAAAAAAAAAATCTCATTCCTCCAAAATTAATTGATTGGTGGGAGTGTAGTCCTCATTTGGACTGGAGTCTCAATATCATTTAAATCTTATATTCTTTTATACCAGATTTTCATTTTTGATTTGATGTTTAAAAATATTCTGACTTTTAAAGATCTGAGTTAAAGAAAAGAGTGATCTCAAGGCCATTTTCTTAATATTACAATTAACCCCTATTATGCTCATGATTCCAAAAAGATTAATAAGCAAAATTAAGTGGAAATTTGTCTGTAAATTAGAACACATTGTCCAAATTCACTATGAAGCAAGTGATGTTTAATAAGTTGGAAACTGTACTCTCTCTTCCGTGATGAATTTGAAAGTATTTGTTTCTGCTTTAATTAGCAAGAACACATTATATCATTATATCCAATTGTTAATTTTAATAATAGAACTTAGTCACTTTCAAATGATGGGTTATAAAGCTGTCCCAAAAAAGAATATTCCCCAAGTTGATCAGTTTAGGCACATATGTAATGCTAATTGCAAACCATCTTAGACTTAAGTAAAAAAATTAGAAAACAAGCAAGTTATTTTGTCCCATGCTTACATTGTCTTTAGCTGAAGCAATAGGAAGCATTGAAAAGAGTGCTGAGTAAACAAGGATGCTGCTTGTCTCAAAGGTGCTTTTTCAAAAAAGGTAACTGGACTGTTGTTTGAGGAAGAAGAACACATTTCGCTTCTCATCCAAAAAGCTTCATCAGTTGTGATGGTGGATAGATACCTATCCTTTTATCCTGCCACCATCATAACTGATGAAGCTTCTTGGATGAGAAGCGAAATGTTTTCTTCTTCCTCCTCAAGGAAAAAACAACAGTCCAGCTGCCTTTTTTGAAAAAGCATCTTTGATACAAGCAGCATCCTTGTTTACTCAGGGCACTCTTTTCAACGCTTTCTATTGCTTCAGCTAAAGACTATGTAAGCCTGGGACACATAGCTTGCTTGTTTTCTGATCTTTTGATTCCTTCACACCATTATTTATCACTTACAGTTTAAATAATATTTTTTCAACCTGCCACAGGTTGAACTTACGGGAATTTATGTCAACTGATGAACATTCAGTCTTCTCTCATCTCCATTTTTAGTAAGCATTTACAAATACGTTTTAAAAAATCAGCAAAATAGCTTAACCTGGAAACTGTGATGCTTGTAAATTGGATTGCACCTTTTGTTAATCTAGAATCACCCATAAAATGAATGTAATGTCAGCAATAAGTATTATTCAGCAAACTTGGATTAGAATGTGAAAGCAAGACATATACAATAACATAAATTTGGAGGGGCGTATTAAAATGAGCAACCTGTTTCACATTAGAGGAGGTGAAAACTTAAAATTTTCCGAGAAAAAATTAGGTAGGCTATGCACAAATAAAGAACAGATATAACTGACGGTGAGATATCCACTTCACTTCCATCCAAGGTCTTTGGTACAACCAGTGGTACAATCCTTTTTGCCACAGTCATTAAATGAATCATATGGTCATGAAGCAAATCCAGTTTCCCCATTGACTTGGATTGTCCAAAGCTGCTGGGAAGGTTGTAAGTGGTGAGTATATTATTCTAGAACAATGCAACTATCATAAATGCATGCTAATAAGTATGAGTATGCATGCTAATAAGTATGGTAATAAGTATGAGGACCAGTTGTAAATTTTGAACAGCCATTAAACAAATGGTCATAAGTCTAAGGCTAGATTTGTGAGGCAGATGAACTGGATTTAAATCTATCATCTATGTAACTGTCTAAGGAAAATTATCCAATAAACCAAGATTTTATTTGAATATTTTAATTATGTTTATTTTTTAATACTGACCAAGGAAAAGAAAGAAATGCAGTACTTTGCTTAATGTATTGAGTACTTTATATACAAATATACCTCTTTATAAAGCAGGTGAAGTTAAATAAATCTGCTACACTCTGTAGCCAAATTTCATTTGGACAGAGGAAATTACACGTTTACAATGTATAAATATAAATGTACATTTATATGTTACATTTATAAAGAGAGCCAATTTTGTCTATTGGTTAAGGCGTCAAGCTAGAAACTGAGTGACCCTGAGTTATAGAAGTCTTGGACACAAAAGCCTGCTGGGTGACTTTGGGCCAGTCACTCTCTCAGCTCAACCCATCTTACAGGACTGTTGTTGGGGAAAAATATTAGATAGGATCACTAGCTTCAGATTAATTATAAAAATAAAGGCAGGATAAAAGTAAATAAATAAATTAAAAAGCAACTCTATAAATCAGGGGTTCCCAACCTGTGGATCATGAGGGGATTGCAACTGGGTCACAGAAACAGCTGATGAGTATTGGGCAATGGGTAAGCGCGCAGGCGCCATTTGCATGAGCGACAGGCACAAATGCATGCCATTAGTGCAAATGGAGCTCATGCATATGATGTGCTTGCTGACCACTTGCGTGGAAATATCCCCTCCCCCATGCCCCACAAAGCCAGAAATGTTGGGGAACTCTGCAATAAATCACGGGAACATATGCATAATATTGCATTATTCAAAAGTTGCAAAGTAGTGCTATTTTTAAGCTTGGAACCACTTTTAAAAACTGAGTATAAGAGTTTAAATTATTAAAATGAAGGAAACATAAGCAATGTAAATAATAGCCCTGTCTTTATAACCATTTTAGTTAAACATTTTTTCTCCTAAATATTGCCTCTTCTTGTACACATACAGAACATGATTTATATTTAGACTCCATTTAATTATCCCATTTTGAACAATTTAAAGGTAAATACTAGGCAGCCTGCAAACACTGGATAAGTCCTAGCTAGGCTGTGGAGATCAGGATGGAACAAAGCAGACTGAAACTGAATCCAAATAAGGAGTTCTTGTTTGTCATGAAACTACCTGGTTCTCTGTCTGCTTCAGATTTCTGCTAGGCCTTTTTGGCTGGATATGGCAGCAAGAAGCACCTAAGTTTAGTTTTGGCTGATGCACTAGCGGTTGCCCAACCTCATGATCTCACAGCTATTCCAATGAGCTTTATAAAGGGGCTGCCTGTAAAGACAACTCTCAAAATGCAATTGGTACAAAATGCAGCAGCTCACTCACATGTTGGTGGCTGACAGCTACTTCAGCCGTCATTATTGGAGAGTCTAGGTACAATTCAAGTTTCTGGGTACAGTTTAAGGTTCTCGTTTTAATTACAAAGGCCAAAGTGGTTGGGCTCCTAGGTATCCCTAAGACTATCTCCTCTATGTCAAATTGGCCCATCCTATGTCTTTGACCTGGATGGTTTTTGCTTGTAACTAAAAGAAAGAGGAGAGGGGACTTGGAAGCAAAATTGTCCATGGTGCTTCCTCCACTTGGAGGTCCAAAATGCATCTACCCTGGTGTTATTTCATAAGGCTGTCAAGATGGACTTTTAAAAATGGAGTTACACATATAGAACTGATGCAACTGATTATCTGACTTTAACGTTTAGGTTTGTGTTGGGTTTTATATTATTTCATTATTGTAACTGTATGCTTTTGACAATTGTGTTGTTAATTTTTATGCCCTCCATAATTGGTGGCTCTCTACTCTGCTTTCCAGATTTGATGGCATGTAAGCATTGTTAGATACCGTATATACTCGAGTATAAGTCGACCCGAATATAAGTCGAGGTACCTAATTTTACCACAAAAAACTGGGAAA